>JABFQC010001319.1:0-20004 GCA_022817085.1 Psilanteris sp. ZL-2020 | reverse complement strand
TTTTAGAATCTTTGAAAAGGATCATAATAAGGAAATGAGTCTATATTTATCTGGATATGTAATTTTCTTATTTTTGGAAAAAATTATTTAAAAAAAAAGGTGATAAAATATTCAACTATATTTTGGAGGAATATTAATTTAACAATTTAAATAATGATGAAATGTCATAAATTTGTTGAATCATTTATTGAATTCGGATACAAACTGTCGTTTAAAGCTGTAAGCTATTCCTGCAAAGTCAGCTTTGAATTAATAATCATAATACAATGTTTTTATTATAATTCCATAACCAAACTGCTCATCAGTTGTAATCCTTTTATCAATCATTAAATTTATCATGTTTCAATACCAGCATGCAAGAACAGCTTAAACGAGCTCATAGAATCCTTGAATTCGCTTGTCGCCATACGAATCATCGAAACTTTCACAATTATTCTGTTGCAAAATTTGCGTCCTCCCTCTTCATTTTATCTTTATTTTAATGAAATTAAATATACAACTCGTCGCGTATCCTATTCGGATTTCGCACCCGTAAAACTTATTCTTTCGAGCACCACAACCAAAAAATCGACAATGAAATAAAAATTAACGAGAGCAATACTCGTTTCGAATTTACTTCCATAACGTTGAATGAAACTATTAACGTAAAATATAACGATTCATTATCCGGTTCATAAATAAATCCATATTGAAAGAAAAAATTTTCGGTGCTTCGATCGCAACTACTCTTATTGTATAATCAACGTTTCGCTATTCACTGATCAGTTAAATATATAAAAATCACCCTTCGATTCAGTTTCTTTGCAACTAATTAATTGAATTTTATAAAATTCATCGTTCATTATGTCACCTTTTTTTCTCTCTCTCTCTCTCTCTCTCTTTTCACATCTTCACAATTAACACTTGAAATTTTGTTTGCTTTTCTTGTTCGCCAAATATCCTACACTTCGTATAATAATTGTTATTTATTATTAATACTTTATTCATTTATCGATTACGTCTAGCTCTTGTGTTGTATATCATACGGGAGAAACGTAAATCCAGAAATCGATGAAGTGGATGGTTTGGGAAATCTTGGACGCGGGCAAAATAAACATATTTTGACATAAATTTTCAAAAGTACGTCGCAAAAAGTCGTTTAAAAAATCTTACAAAAATCTAATTGTCCGCTAAAAATATGATATAAAAAATATAATGAAAACGCTCTTTCCTAAACCATCCCTTCTTGCGTGTGAACGGCTGAGAAACTGATATCGAGTTTTTGTTTTTTTATTTTTTTTATTTTTTATATTTTTTTCTTCTGCTTTTTCTTTTGCTATTTCTAAACCTTACACAATAACAAATCGCATTTGAGGATATTATCCTTCTATACCTAGAAAGCGATAGCGAATAAACAAAAATTTTAGATCATCGAAAGTTGTCCGTACGGTAAACTTGTCGACAAAATGCATCAACGTAACATTTTTGCAATACAATAGAAATAGAAAAAAAATCTCGTGGAAGAAATGGTTGGGTATTCTTTTACGTTTGTTCGCCCCGAACGTATTGCAAAATTCATTCGATAAATTGCAAACGAAATCGAAGGCGTAGAAACGAGCGTCGAATCGCGAACAGAATGTTCGTCGTCGCTGCGTTTCAAGTTCCATTACATTTTTTATACTATTTTTTTTATTTTTTTTATTTTTTTTTTATTTTTTTTTTACATTTTCTCATTAATTTTTTCACTTTTTAATCAATGAGTGCCAGACACAAGTTCTGGATTTATTGGTACGAAACCTAGATCTTTGCGTATGAAAAAAGAAAAGTCGCAACGAAATCGCAAAATGACAAAGTGCATATCGAGACACTCATTACGCAAAAGGCGGTGCATCAAAACTCGCGTTGTTTTCATACATCGCCATATAAAACTATGCGTTTGTTTTTCTTACATTTTACTGAATGTATCATGAACGCTTATTTTATTCGATTAAGAAGATCTTGTTTGCTGGGTATAAATATATTCTATATTTGGTAATATGTGAAACTTGATTAAAATATGTTGAAATTCGGTTTTGGAAAACGTCATACAGGTGCGATTAGATATTAATTCGAATCGATAAAACAACATTAACAAAGAACAAATTGCAACATGCAGAACAAAGAAAAGGCATTTCCAAAACGAAATTTCGGTAACAAAATCGTCTTAATCGTCAAGACCGAAGAATCAATCAAATTACAAACAATATAACTAATATAAAACGTAAAAATAATTGATTGTATATTCAACGGTTGTAGCGTTTGGTGTCTCGTATGACGTTCGCATGAATATAATCCCAAGTTGCTTCCAAGCCCCTCGTAAAAGCAAAGTGGGACACTAAATATGTGTCACATCAAATTACCTATCATTCGCTGAAAAATGATTCATATCATTTTCCATACGTATCTTTTCCTATCCTTAGGATATATATCGCAATATATACCTTCCACTGTTACATATCAATAACAATGGCATTTTAAATTTATAAATAATCCAACGCGTTAGGTAATTAGACATAGTTTACATTCATGACGCGTAATTAGTTTCGGATGGCCGCATTTCAGTTTAGAATTCGTCACTTAATCGTCATTTATTGTTTTATTTTTGTATCATGTAGTTCTCTCTTCAATCTGTCTCAAATTTTATCGCATCACAGAAACAAAAATTAAATAATCATTTAAGAAGCAAAATTTTTGGTTTTATGTTTCGTTTGGTAATATATTAAGAATGAAAATTTTGTATCTGCGATGAAATAATAACGAGCGATATAAATAAATATGTTTTTGAAAGACATACACATAGCTCAAACAAATTTAGTAAAAAGATAATAAAGAAATTAAGAGCTATATGTATCTCCAAAATGAAAGTTGGAAGTAAAGAAAAAGCCTAAAGTGTAAAATGGAATCTAAAAGGTGTTGCTCCAATTACGTTGAGCATCTCTTGGCTCAAAAAAGCAATAAGGCAATTATTTATCCATTGCCCCGTTAATGATATTGTTTTTTAACTGATTCCCAATGTGCACACCATCGACAGAATTTGGTGATGGTTTATCTTTTGAAACAGACGTATTAGTTAAACTATCAAAACCAAGTTTACTTAAGGTTCGCAATGCTGTGAGTGCAGCATGATCTCTGCTAGCGTCCGTTGTGGAACCATGACCATGACAAACATGAGGTGGATCCGTGGTCAAGGACACTAGAGACATGTATTCCTTATAAGACCCCTTTAAAAATAAGATACAAATTTATAAGTGAAATTTATTAGTTTTATCAAATCGTTATAGAACTAAAAAAATTCTTATTAATCATACACTGTATACTGAATAAGAAATCAACTACTAACTAATATTACTTAGAAAATATGTACCATGATTAAATTTGATTATTGAATTAAAACTAATAGGAAAATGACACTAACCTTTGGAAAATCAGTAAATTGAACTTCAAATTTTAGTAATTGTGCAAGATATTTAAGATGATCTTTTGGAGAAACGCCAGCTGGTGGTTTTTGTTGTTTTTTACGTTGACCACGTAATTCTTCTGCAACCGACTGTAAACTAGGCCCACTACCAATTTTACATTCTTGACCACCATCGACTATTAAAAGTCCAGGTACTAATTGCCGTCCAATAGTACCACCACCTCCCGTTCCAGAGCTGTTATTACTCGATATATGATTCGACCCATCAACAATCTGATCATCTTCAAGGAATGTCACCTTGCGTGGTTTACTATCGTTATTTTCTTTGTCGCCAGTCTTAATTGATGGTTTCGATGGGAGAGGTTGTGGTTTGCTATAACCAAGTACACCTAGTAATGCTTCTGCTGCAGCTCGTTTTGCTAGTTTTTTTGTTGGTCCTATGCCCTGTGCAGAGTATTGACCGACAGTAACCTACAATGTATACAAATAATTGTTTTTAGTATAGTAGTCTAGTTACACAAGTGTGTAAATCACAATTTTTGCAAAAGTTTGAGTGAAGGCCAAAAACATTTGTATTTTTGTTAGAAATGTGGACGGATGATCTTCCCCATTTAAACAACTAACGAACTTTCACATATGAAATCCAAGGAAATATCATCGTGTTTAACAAAAATTCCTCTAATATACTTTAATGCAAAATATGTGGATATAAAAGTAATTAAATTTGCCTAAAACAAATATACCTCCATAACAAATTCACGACGTCGTGGTGCACCTTTCTCCTCAATAAGTTTGTAATCTGGTTCTCTCTCCCTCTTAGCTTGTTGAATTTGTACCAGCCGCGATATCGGATTTACTTCTTCGGTAGATTCTGATTCAGCACGTGGTTCTTTATATTCCTTAATTAAATTGCGAGCCTTTTTCTTTATCGCTGGCGTTTTACGTTTCAAGCGCATTAAACCATTCTGAACCGATACAGACATTGGAGGTAATCGTTTCAATTTATCCATCATTAGTTCAGCAGCTCGTTTTTTTGATACCTATTAATAAAAATAATAAATTAATAACTAATCTTGATATGAATATCATCAAAAATTGTATAATTTATTGTACGTTCATTTTTATGAATAAATAAATACATTACAGGTTATATTTAGCTACTATTATAATTTTGAATTTAATATTTTGATATGTTTATTGTAATTTGTATTGTTCATACTTTGATGAATTCAAACTAAATTTTCTCTTTTATATACACAACATACTTTTTTAGATGAACCCTCGCCAATGGTGACCTCATCTCCAACTATACACTTCGTTGTAAAAGTTCGAATATGAGGTTTACCAGTTTCACAAATAACTTCAAATGATACCCGTAAGCCCCTCTTTAATGCAGTTTCATGTACTAATGATACTGGACTCTTCAGTTCAGCATTTGGATCATCTATACCACTCATTGTACCATTTTCATTTCCATTATAAATTTCATTAAACATTTCAGGTAAAGGCAACTGTCTTAGTTGTTCTAATGCACGACTTGCTGCATCATGACGTGCTGCTTGTCCTGTTATTCCCCGGCCAATAAATTCACGCTCCCCAACCTAAATTGGAAATAAATTTAGAGATTTTAATTTTTAAAAGTAAAGTATTATTGAAAACACAAGTCTAAACTAATTATTTAAGAAAAATTTGATCATGTATATCATATCATATTTGTTCAAAATAGTATAAAAAAGTATTTTTAAATACTAAACTTAAAATGAAATATTAGTTGTACTACCTTAGAATCAATATTCTTTTCAGTATTATTTATACTGTAATAATTCTGCTATAACTTATAAAATTAAGAAAATGATAATATAATAGATAATACAATGCTTATCTTATTTTAATAAAATAATTGATATTTGACTATTTACACAGTTTTGTTTTTTAATTTTTTCTACCTTGGAAACATAAAAGAAAATGTTATTTTAACAGTTTGTAATTAATTTTATCTTTTATTTATGTATTAATTCTCTTATTGTCATAACATGATCTAATTTTGTAAATAACGTGAAATGATCATTATAAAAATATTAACAGATTTTTATATTAATTTTGTGAAGTTTTGTGAAGTATTTTATTGAAAGAAAAATAACCTTTAAAGATACCAGATAAAATCCATGATGATCGTTATGGTAAGTACGAATAAAGGGTGGTAAACGTAAGTTTATTCGGGAATAATGCATAAATTCTGGTGAAACAAATTGTTGATGTGTGGGGGGTGGAGCGTATCTAAATGTGTAAACAGTTGGCTCGCCCCGTTTCATTGCTAAAGCGTTGAGTTCCACAGTGGGTGGCAAATGCACTAAAAAGAATGAATACTGTTTATTAGTCATTATTAAATATAATCATATAAATAATATTGTGATAAATGTGTAATGGAATTATGTTGGCAATATGTTCAATGTGTTTCTTAATACTATATGTACTATATACATTTTTGGTTACAAATGTTAACAAGTGTTAAATTATACTATTTCCAGCAATGTAAAATAATATAAAGTATACTGATCATGTTTTAGTTAGTTATTTATAATATTTAAGTAATCTAAATATTTATTAAATATATGAATATAGATTTCCATTTGACTGTTCACAGGGGTAACATAGCCACAGGATGGATCATAGTGTACAATGTTAGACACTGGTAAAATAAATTATCATTTCTGCTCCAGGGTGAATAATTTATTAAATTTAATTTTCAATTTCCTCCCTAAAGCAAGAATTGTTTTTCATTTTACCTGTAATTGTACCTATATATGATTTATTTATTCCCCTATTTTACCTAGATAAAATTATTTATTACATATTATTTAGGCCTCCTACAAATAATACATTTTATTTAATTTTTGCAACAAATATCATGTTTCACAAGTTTAAACTTGTGACTCAAACACATATTTCAAGATAATCATCATTGTACCTACATCGTTACACAATATATCATTTACAATTTTATGAAATAAATATTATATCACGAATATAATTATTGAGTTAAAAAATACAGTAATTTAAATTAATAATACATAAACATACAAGTTTTACGATTTTGTAAAGATGTTTGATAAGTTTAGATTAAGAATATTGTATTATGGTTAAATGATATTATGAGTATATATGATACTATGATTAAAATGCTCTTTATGAGCATGAATGATAAAACCGCATGACTATTTAAGATGATTGAAAATCTATTTATCTATTTTGCTATATACTTTGTTCAGAATGTGTAGGTAAATATTGTTGTCTCTCATCATTATAGCAATGCGAATTACCGGATCCAGCAGGACATTTGCCGGTAACTCTCATTGTCCTTAGGGGTTTCAAAGGCGGTTGACTATACCAAGTCTTAGATAATGCTTCGCTCGCTGCAGTGTGTTGTGCCTTTTTAATACTAGGACCTTCAGCCACATATTCTTCTTTACCCAGTTTTAAAGTCACCGTAAAACGTTTTTTATGTGCAGGACCCTGTTCGTTGGTCAGCCGGTACTGATGTTGTATCTTGTTGAATCTGGCCAGTTCATTGACCAAACACATTGGAGTTTTTTCTTTCATGTTTGCCAAATTAGAATTAGTTCCGTTGACGTTGTTCTGCTGATTTGATGTATTTACATCAATGATTTCATCATTTGCACTTGTCTTTTTCTGTTCTATAGTAGGTGGATGCTGAGATTGCTGCTGATGTAAATTTGAAGGACTTTGATTTTGCAGCGTTATTTGATTTTGAGTTTTAATTCCAACGGTAACTAAATTGCCTAGGAAAACACAATATATTTTTATTTTCAAATGTTTATTCGAATATAAATATATACTCAATGTCGATGAATTGTGAAGTAGTTGGCAATCGTTCTACTTTGAGTAAATTCACGATTCATCGACGCTTAGTTTACAATGTATATATGATCAAAGTATATCATAGGTTTGTTATAGCTTCAAGATCTTTCGTAATGTGAAAATAAGTTATATATATTTCTGACAATTGTGAATTTGGCATAGCTATTTAATGGAATTCTTTAATACTATTCCAACTTTATTGCATAGTTAGAACTAATATTAAAAATGTAATGTAATGTCTAATTTTTATTACTGAATACAAAATAATAAGACTCAGAAAAAGTTTTAAATATAAATTAATACCATCAAGTATTTAAATAATTCTAGTTTTCATTTGACATAGTACTACTAAAATAATGAATCAAATTTTATCTATGATATTATAATTAATAATAAATTGTATAAACATTATAGTAACATAAGCATGCTCAATCATGTATTACATAAATGCAAATATTACATTTATACAAATTTGTCTAACAAAATATGTTTAAGTTTTTTACACTAGATAACACTAATTATGATACAAAATCCAATGATCTGAAAAATGGAGTTATAAAATCAATTTTAAATTATTGTTTTAAATTAAAAACAAATACCCAGCATATTCATAAGACCTATAGTATTTAAAATTACTATTACTTATAAATAAAATATGTAAAAAATAAATTGATATACTACACTCAATGTATTTTCAACTATTTGAATGAGTTTAAAAGTTAATGTCATTAATGCATTTTTTCCTTAAGTCCATGGTTACTCATTAGATACTAAGGATTTTAGAGCCTGTAAATTATAATTTAATATTATCCATGCATAAATAAAATATATCTAAAATTGTATTAAATTAATTTAAATTCCAAACATATTTAGAATATTATTTTGGAATTTTTCCAAAAATCATTTGTAATTTGATAATTATTCATTCAATAATAAAACTGTTTTTCAAACCAATTTGTTGTCAATTTTATTTCGTGCAATCAATAAAATATATATTTAATTAGTTTAATGGCTTAGAATAACAATCACCTTGATTTCCAATAAAAAATGAAGTGCACATTACATAACAGCATATATTTATTGATGAGTAATATAATGTTGAAATGAAAACAGCAAATACCATGCACAAATATGCTTGTCTAAAAATATTGTATTTCAATGCTTATGATATAAAATAATTAAATTGATTAATTTCGTATATATTTCCTTTTTACTTAATTCTTACTATAATCAATATAATGCTAATATATGTATAAAGAATTATGTATTTCATATATATCACTGACTTTATATGTAGTTATTAACCTCGAAATTAACAGACCTTCGATGCACCCGGTAGGACCGAAAATTTCCAACAGATCTTTTTCAATATCGATGAACATTTTTGCTTCAGCTCCACACAACACCAGACATAAAATAATGAGACGAAACACTAAACATAACAATATAAACCTTGACAACTCATTAAAATGTTTATATTACAACATTGAGAGAAACGTAACACCATAAGAAACTTCATTCTTATTTTTACTTAACGAAATAAATCTTTAAATTTAGTTTTATAGTTTTGCAAAGCAAAAGCGGGCCACACCCGATACCTTTGATCGCTTTTAAAATTATGGAGTTTATATACTGACTATTTTATTTAATAAACAATTTAATGAAAAAATTATAAACTTAATTTCATTAGTTCTTTATGAAAACACCTCTCATAATTATGTCAATAGATAACTTATTATTTAAGAAATTAATATTCATAACAAATATAAGTATAAATTATAAAAAAATATTTAAGTATTTAAAATATTAAGTATAAAAATATTTAAGTATATAAAATACTTAAGTATAAATATTTAAAAAAGTAATTCCATGATTATGATATACTTACAAGCATAAACATATAAGCAAATTTAGTAATAAGCTATTTCAGTTGATTCAGTTGATTTTATGGTTGTTATAATTTAATAAACAAAATTGAAATCGATGAAGATTCATTATGAAAATAAAAATAAATAAAAATGAGGTTTACAGGGAGCAAGTACTAGTATGCATAACGAAAAAATGGCATAATTGATTTTACAATTTATTAATTTTACTAATTGGAAATAATTGTAGACTTTAATCATTAACTTATATTTTTAATTGTTCACTTGGCATGTTTTCATTTATTTTAAATTTAATATCCTTTTTATCATAAATATATACCCATAGGATTGAAACTAATTTTCCAAATCTTTGACAACATCTTAACCAGTAATTTAAAGGATTAAGCAAAGTAAGAGAAAATTAATAAACAATAGTATGCTCACAATTTATAGATAAATACGTGAATAAACTTAATATCCTTCAAAACATTAATCATTTATAAGAAGCTATTATATAAAAATAGGATAGAATAAAACATAGATTCAGCTTTTAAATTCAAAAATGCTTGTGTTCAGCATCTGTCTAGTTTGAATATTAATGAAATTTCATTATTTTAAACAGAAATAGCGATTATTACACTAAAAGAACTTGAGCTAGTTATATGATATACGCAACAATGATCATATATGCATAATCAGCTGAATATAATTAAGAGTGTGAGCTTGCATAATTATTCGGTAATCTGGAGTTGATAAAATACAAAAGTATTTACTTTGCAAAAACAGCTAAACATGTTTCTTTTTGGCATATACATTGGGCATAACTCAGTGGCTTCACATTATATCAGCAATGCACATTTCTATTGTTTTGCATACATAGTAAAACATCAAGAGACTTAAATTTTTGAAGCACTTTTAATTTTATCACGTATTCATCTGTATCTTAACATATGTTTAAGCTTTCATTGTCCTGCCTTAATAGTCAATATCAGTATAGCCCAAGCCCTTATCTCTATCAGGAAATGATATATCTTAAATGATAAACACTACAAGACACACATCACTTATGATCTTGAAAAAAGGAGAATATATAAATGATATTCTAGAAGAGAAATGTCATTTATTAAAACAACACTGAAAGAAATAATGTATTAAATATTACAACATATAGGATGAATTCTATGATGGCAGTGTTATACAGTGATAACTGCATAAAACGTTGTAATATGTGTTGAAAATGTTTCAATAAATGCAACTCATGTTTTACTTTTTAAAACTTAAATTGTGCTTATTGAAACTTTTTTTGCAATTATCACAGTATAACACTGCCGTCATAGGATTCATCATGCTGTAATATTTCAAACATCATTTCTTTCAGTGAAATAATAAAAATATAAGATGTGCTTGTGAAGGTAATATGTAACAAGGCCATTAAAATTATAGAATATTCTTACTTATTATTGAAATAATTGCTTTAAACTAAACTTATACATTTACATTTTAATATTATATTATATACATAAACAGGTTAGTAGTGGTAAACACGCACAATTTTTCTGCTCTAACTTTTATACTTTATTACAACATATCTAAAGAAGTTTTTGAGTTTTACTTGTTTGTTGGTTTTAATATTGGGTCTGTGATTTACCCTGGATTAAAAAATATATTTTCTGACAATCAATTGGGACTCATTTTTCAAATTAGTTAGCTGTTGCTAATAATATAATCTCATTCTTTAACTCTGGATTTCGCCTCATTTTTCTTCAAAATGCTGGCTCATTTGGGAAGTTTGATCGACTGAAACATCGAGCTTCATCAAGCTGAACAAAGACGTTGACATCTTACCTTTCTGCAGTGAGATTATTTTTTCCAAAATTGCGAGTTGACGGTTATTGTATGGCGAACACACATCAACGTAATATACGTATATTTTACACATACTAATTCATGCATATAAAATCATTGTGTACATGATACCTATGCTAAAAACGTTTATCGCGCTGATTACATATTAATCAATTATTAATTAAACCTAATTAACTGGGAAAATCTTTTCTATGATAACCCATTAAATGATAAAGTTGAATTATTTCACATTCATAATATTATTGATAACCATGTGCGAACTTTTTTCTATACTAATGATAACTTGCCAAAATGGTTTGATAATAAATTGAAAAATATGATTAGATTGAACAAGTATATCCTAAGGAATTTAAACAAACTAGATCCTTCCCAAATTATGAATTATATTCAAGGCAATGTAAAATAATTAAATGCTACAGAAAATCCTTATATATGAAGTACTCGAATAAACATTTTAAATATTTAACTCAAGACACAAATCTCCCAGACACAATTACTGATGGTACTATTTATGTAAATGATGAACAAGAGATAGCAAACTACTTTGCATCCTAGTTCAGTTCAACCTATCAACAAAATCAAGTTGAGATGCGTATACCCCTGATTTGAGGACGTGACGAGTTTGAACTGAAACCTTTGGAAGTTTATCAAGTTTGATGAACTTAAGGGATAATAAGAAAATTGGATACCTTGATATACCCAATTTATTCTGAACAAAAACGGCCTGTGCCATGACATTACCTCTTTGCCAACTTTTTAATTCATCATTGAAAGAAGGATATTTTCCTCCCATCTCGAAATCTGCTATTGTGTTCCCAATATACAAAAATGAAGATAAATCTCTGGTTTCGAGCTATCACCCAATGACAATTATTTAAACAATTCCTAAGATTTTCGAAAAATATATGGTAGTAAACAAAACTTCATCTATTATAGAAAAATGCTTTGTAAAACTTAATATTACATATATGAACCATATAGTTACTTGGAAGAAAACTTATTTTTGAAACTTTACCCTATAGAACAAATTCCTTTAACAATAATTCAATTGAGAGAATTATAAAATTAATCAATCTACTTTTTACAGATATAAAAATGTATTTATAAATATGTGATTCGAATTTTCAAAATGAACTAATGTTATAATGAACTAATATTAGTTGATCGAATTTGTTAATTAAAAAATGAAAAATGTTGTCCAAAAATAAAAATAAAAACGATTCTTATAAATGTCAGAAGTTTCTCTCAATGGGGATTAATTGTTTCTGCTTATGTTTATTTACTTCTTTTCTTTAATATATATTTTGATTTCCTTCAATAATAGTTATATGAAAAATTTAATTAAATTTAATTATTAATATATTTAATTTAATTAAAAATTGTATATCAAAATCAATAATAAAGATAAGAAATTTTAAGAAAAATTAATTGAATTTGTGTTAAAACGAAAATTCGTCAAAGTACATTTTTAATTATTATAATATGAACTGATATATAACGATAATCATACAATAAGCACATAAATTGACATTTATTTAAACAAAATGTAATCAAATGTAGAACAATTTTTGTCAATTGTTATATAAATTTATATAATCAAATACTTTTCAAATAAATAATTTCTTTCAAATACTTGAAAGATATTTATTTGCATATCCAAAAATAATACATATTTAACTCAAATGAGTTACATATTCTGATTTACATGATGTCAATTTATAATTTTTAGTTAAAAAAAATAATAATAATAATAATAAGTGTAAAGTTTATTTAGTAATTCTAAAATAATAAAAAACTAAATTAAAATTTTTTCTTCTAAAATATTTTAAAATTTATGGTAATAGTACAAGATCACCCTACCCCCTGGCACTATAATGAAATTTACTTATAAAATTTATTACGATATCAAATCGAAGCCAATTAATAAATTAATCAAGTATTTATATTTTTAAAATGTATATACATAATATTGATGGAATTATCAGTTGTACAATTGTTACTTTATATTATACTAATTAAAACTGTATTTCTAGAGAATATTCTTTAGTTTACAAAAATTAAAATTTTCTAAAAATATAGTTTCGGATAATTAATTCTTCTTTTATTATCAATTTTTGTATTTATTTATTTCTTCAATAAATTTTTAATTTGATAATGAATTTTATACGAATATAGTATTTATATTCAAATAGCATTGAAATTGTAATGAATAATCTAAATATTATAAATTTATTAACAGATAATATAAATAATCTATTATTTATTAATTAAAATTATTTAAAACATATGATACAATTTTTAAATTAGTATGAAAAAGCATGCAAATTATAAATATATATTCTACAGTAAAAGCGGGTGCAAAATAGCATAATTATCAAAATGAAATGAATAAATGTTAGTGATTAGTTGTATGCAAATATGAATGTTTTAAGTCTAAAACAATATTAATGTAAATATAAAAATACAATGTTAAAGCAAGGTGACCAAATGCATATGCTACTGTAAACTAAATTTGAATTCTTTTATGTAATTTCTATATTTCTATTTAATTTTCTCATATTAAATTATAATACAAGTAATTTTACACACACATCAATCAGAAAATAAATATGTTGCAAACATTTTAAAAGATATGAATAAATCTAAGAAATCTGTAAAATCAGTATATATAATACTGATAAGTAATTTAATTTGAGCTATTACAATATTTAAATGCACATTTAAATATAAACATAAGAAAATATTAAACATAAATCATTATTTTAATAATTATAATTATTCTAAAAGTGTAGAAATTTTAAACAAATATTTTTATAAATGTTTGTGTTAAAATATTAAAAATTAACCTTTAAATAGTTTAAAACATTGAAATAAAAATTAAAACAAATTGAAAATACTTAACAATATGACAATACATAATAGCATTAACAATAAGATATATTAGAATTGATATTAGCATACATTTTTATTTTATATTATATCTTGATACATTTATTATATGTTAATACTTTTCTGATTTAAATTATACCATTCAGATATGAACTTAATTTTAACATGCATTTTAAATTATGAAATATTATAATTATATTTTAAAATATCAATAACTTCCAATTATTATTTAGACCATGAATTATAATTGGTGGCACAACAAAAAAATAAAACTATAATATATGCTTTCAACATTTTTTTAATTTACATGCAAAAAATCTGACAATTACTTATTACTCATCATGTTTAGTAATCACCATAAACAATTCTGCTCATATAGTACTTTTAGATAATATTTAGAAATAAGCTCATATTTGAGTAATATATTCTATGATTATCACAATTAAATAGTTAATTACAAATATAAAACTATGTATAAAATTTTATGAATGGATTTTCGTGCTGAAAAATATATCCTTTTTGCTATATAATATTATAATTTTAAAGAAAATGTAAAATTATGAACAACACTATGTTGCAGAAAATATATTCTTATACAATTTATATCTAAGTTAGACACACATTATATTCTAAATTATTTTTTATCATTTTAAAAATTAATGTTCAAATATTTTTAAATATATATTAAATACTTTGATTATTGTTTTAATTACAACGATTTAGTTAAAGTTAATATTAATGTTAATTTAATCATTATATGAATCTTCCAAATTAATAGAAGGATAATGTTATAAATATAAAATGCATTCATGTTAAAACAAAATGCTTTTGTTTGTTTCGTCATGTATACTATTTAATATTAAATTCTTATTGTTTCTGATTCTTAGAATACATAACAAGGGAATATTCATATAAACTACACAATCTTAATTAATCCATTTAAAAATTTTTTATGGTTAAAACAATTAAAAATTTTATTAATATACCACGTATAAAGAATTTTATAAAGAATATTTAAAACAAAATAGGTTTACTATAACCTTTGTCTATTATGAACAAAATGTTATATAGTTTTAGTATTTAAAGAAAATGTTATTTGAAAAATATTATTTCAGTAACTATATATTTATAATTATGTATCAAACAGATTTGAATACATTCATTAATTTTAATTATAACAATAATATTACACATTAATTATTATAAATTATATCAAATAAATTTGTCTTTTTTTATAAACTGATAGATTTATTCAAAGTTTAAATAATATTTGCAACATATTATCCTATTTATTTAGAAGATCATTATAACAATTACATATAAGTTAATACATATAATTTTAAAATATATAAATTATTTGTTACAAGTTATTCAATTTGTACATTTAACAATAAAAAAAGTAAAATAAGTGTTTTTAATGAAAAATATTATTTTCTATTTTGAAATATAAATTATGAAATAATTTATTATTTAATAAAAATATTCATTTTATAATAATTTGTAAGCTTTCTTCTTTTAATAATTTATTAGTATATATTATATACTAATATATTGTTAATTATTTGGAATACTTGCCATTAGTATTAGATGCATTCATACCCATCAACAAGTGTCTTGGAGTATTATGTGACATGGTAGGGTGTTGAATATGATGCATATGTTGTTGAGTCTGAGGTGGCAGTGACAGCATTTGTCCATGGGATAAATGCGGGCTCCGATGCATGTGTGGCTGATGCGGAGGGGCCATATTAGCCTGCTGCATTGGACGCATTGGACCTCCCATTCTGAAATAACATTTGTTTATTTTAAATACATAAAATTAATATTCTTATTTATGAATTGAAACTCTGTCCTTCGATTGATATATAATATAATTGTAGTTTTATACAAAGTTTTTGACATTTATAGTCAATGAATGTAATTGTGAATTCTTGATTTTAATTTACTTCGATGTACTGTATATAGGGCAGTAGCCTATTAATTGATATTAAATAAATAAACTGATAATATATTATATATTATTGATTATATAATAATATATATTTAAATTGCATCTTATTTAATATAACAATACATACACAATTCTATTATAAAATATTACTTACATATTATAGTATAAATAAAATATAATAATAATTATTATAGCTTTTAAGACTTTGTATTTAATTAAACTATATATATTTCATTAATAATTTTATAGACAATACAGAAATATAGATTTTTTTTTCATTAATTAGATAAAACCATAATTGTATAAAGTATCTACATGTAAAATACTATTTTTAATTATTTTATTGTAAAAATAATAATATTAATTTTTAAACTCACTATATAATATACAAGATTAATATATGATGTTAATATGTAAATTAAACTAATAAAACTTTGTCTGAAAATTTATTTATAAAACTATAGTTATTTCATGAACAATACACTATCTTATTTACATTTTTATCTACAATAAAACATATATTATTAAAAAAAAATTTTCTTTAATAATCAGGTATACAAGAATAGGATTAAATAAGAAAAAAAAAGAATATTAAATACATTTATCTTATTTATTGAGTTCTTGTGTGAAATAAGCATTTTATAATGTAATGACCAAATGTTAGATTATCAATATCTAAATTATATTTTTATTATTTAATTTAAACTAAATATGTAATGCAATAAAAACTGTTTTCTTCATTAAAAAAAGTATGTCAAAATTAAATGCATTTATTACAAAAGGAGAAATTTGAATATTTTATTATCATAAACTTAAATAATTGCAGTTTCTATTTCAACTACTTCAAGTATAAATGGATGCTTGTATAAAACATTAATATGTATAATTTTTTTTATTAACATTGATAAATAATTATAAAAAATGAAACTTAATAGATTAAAGTATAAATAAAGTATAATATTTAGTATTTAATATTAATATAAAATAATTGGAAATAATATTAATTATAAATTTAACAAACAAATTTTATCAAGTGTAAAGCATATATTGAAAAAGAAAAACCAAGCAAGTAATTTTTTTATTTTTAGTAGAAATACATTAAGAACAGACATCATGTTCATTAATATACATGAGAAAGGTAATATTAAAATGTATGCAAAATAGCATTTAATTTTAATTCTTTTTTTATTTATATTTAATATAATTATTAAAATTATATTATAAACTAAATAAGATTAAATTTTCTACTTTCATATAAGATAATCTGTTACTTTTTTATTTGCATCCAAATATTAGAAAAATTAAATAAAAAGTTGTTATTGAATTTTTAATATCGTCGATATCAAACAATATAAATACATATTTGAATTAGTATAAATTGACAGTCCAAAATGTATTGTCATGCGTGAGGATTAATCTTATATTCAGCTACCGTAAATCCAACGAAAAGTTATCACAAATGCAATTAAATTAAACGAATGGAAAGCAGCAGATCATTAATCAAACCAATTTGTTGACCGAAATCTTTTTTACGCCGGTTTTCCTGACTCGTAATGGCAGGTTGTCGCCGAAATGATAATACTGGCGAATTATTTATGTAAAATTTAAACGTTTTGAATATTCACTTTAACAACATCGACAATATTACCATTTCTTCAGGTCAACTTTAGGTTTTTGCGAATATTTGTGTGCAAAAAAAAGTAGAATATAAACGCAATCTAGACACAATGGGCTTGGCCCGGCTGCCATTTGTACTCATCAGCTAGCTTACCGAAGTCTACTCTATTTCACAAAAAATTTCCGTTCAACGATTTCTGAAATTTCTGGCGAAACAGATCGTGACACTGCGAACACTGTCAGGCCTTTAACACGGCGATTGGCAAACAGTAAAGAAAACGATCCTGAGACTAAAATGCGGCCATTTTGGTGTGAACGTTCATTTACGTGCCGCAACATTAGCGAACAGCGCCACGAAACTTATGCTTCGTGCGAACGCCTCTTGTCTTCTGTCTTAAGTCTTAATAGTTTTATTTTGAGGCATTGAAAATCGAATAATTATCATTTCCAATCCATTATTGTGGCTTTTATGTTTTGAAAAATTTAACTTTTAAAATTTAAAATGTTTGATGGAAATTTATTTTTTATAAAAACTGTAATATTTAATTTAATGGTTTTAATAATAGGATCTATATATATGTATGCTCTGGAACCAATCAAATAAAATTTAATAAAATATCATTGTATATAGTAAATTATAGTTTTTGCGAATTTTTTTTCTATAAATTTGCTAATAATTCAAGTTACAAAACAAAGTTAATTACAAATCATTTAGTGTATACTTTGTTTCATATCCATATTAAAAATTCTATTCTCGCGCCGAAAACGTTGAAAACGATGCCGTAATTTGTATAGGTCCGTTTTCGTTTGCGATTTGTCACCATGGCATATTTATATGCTGTAGTGGAAGACCCCTGGTGGAAATAAACTGTCTGTTTTTGATCTGCAAAGAAGTCTGCGCAATAGTCTGTATTATCTCTGCAAAAAATGCTTAAATTCGGACAAATTACATTTAATTTGCAGAGTTATTCACAGACTTTTAAAGCCAAGTTTGAAATGTATAAAAAGTATGCTGAAAGTCTGCAAAAAGACTGTGTATTTCTGTTTCAATAACTATAAAATTTACTAATAGTATGTTTCAGGCCAAGAAATCTGCAATAGTCTGCATAATGACGGTAAACAATACTTACATATGATCTTTACAGATTTATAGTTCGCAGAGTTATTCACAGTCTTCGAAAACCAAGTTTGAAATTTACAAAAGGTCTGCTGAAAGTTTGCAAAAAGTCTGTTTATTAATTATAAATTTTACTAATAGTCTGTTTCAGACCAAAAAATCTGCAATAGTCTGCATAATGTCTATAAAATATGCTTACATTTGATTATTATTGATTTAATTTGCAAAGGTATTTACGGGCTTTGAAAGACAAGTTTGGAGTGTATAAAAAGTCTGCTGAAAGTCTAAAAATAGTCTGTATAATTCTTTTTCATTAATTATAAATGTTACCAATAGTCTGTTGCAGACCAAAAAAATCGGCAAAAAATCTGTACATATACAGCGAAAATGAAAAATCAGTGAATACAAATAAAAATCTATAAAATCTATATATATATTATAGTATTTGAATAATCTGAACAAGTCCATTTTTTAAAATAGAAAATTGCAAATTTATTAGCTATTTTTCAGGAACGTCTTCTGAAAATTTTTAATTTTGAATTTATAATTTAAGTCATTTTCAACATTAATAGAAAAAAAAAGAAAATATATATTTATATTATATTACAATATATTAACAATATATTTTTCATATACTAAAAATAATATTTTCAAATTAATGTAATCACAATATATTAATAATATATATATATAATATATTACATATCTGTTTAGTATATCATTAATTTTATAAGAAACTTATTCAAAATCTATGGTCCATATATTAATCAAATTACTAGGGCGTCATATAGTCCTAATTGCAATTTTCATTGTTTTTGTTACTATATTATGTTCTCGGTGTTGCTGAAACAGTAATTGCTTAATCTAATTAAAAGTAATTATTTATTCATATTTTGAAAAGCAATTTTATTATACGTTGTACACATGAAAAAATTAATTATATTATAATATTTACAAAGTGCAACGTTTAAAAGTTTTTTTTTAATATTTAATCTTTCTGACATCCTCTTGGTATATTACCCGTACAGAACAGTTACGTTCAGCGAACGCTACAGCAACGTCACAAAATTTAAAAAATACGTGCCTGTAACGTCACAGTAACTTTCGTTACGTTCGGGACACGTGCCCGGAACGTTTCTATGTCCGCTCGAAACCCGTTCGTGTTAAGTTACAGGAACGTATTAAGTTACGTTCTCGGCACGTCACGATAGGTTATAGGAACGTTACAAATAATTGAAATTTATTTTAAAATGCGAGTCATTAAGGGGGTTCTTCAAGTCTAATGTAACGGAATAGTGTTTTCTTTTATTGCAGTATAAAGATTTGCTTTTTTATACAATACAAGAATTTGCGCACATTTTTTAATGATGGAAAAATATTTTTG
>JABFQC010001318.1:0-20004 GCA_022817085.1 Psilanteris sp. ZL-2020 | reverse complement strand
ATATCACATATATATAGATTATATGTGTCAATATTTTTTGTTGAACGGAATGAAGAAAGTTGTTTTACCAAATAATTTTGAAATTATGTTATAAACATATATATAATAAAGCAATATATTTTTGTGTTAACCCGTGTATATAATATAACTTGTAAATATGTACACTGCTTATACCTAACATTACATGTATTTCTACAACGATTATTAGCTGCCGTCGGAGCATGACATTTTCCGTATAATATGCATGAATATTATTTTGATATGTATTTAATGGATGTTATTAGACAAATATATATATTGTGCAAGTATGTTTATTTTATATAGCATTTCTATATCAAAACACACACACATACACATATATACATATATATTTTTGTATAACTATTTTTTGTTTAAATAATATTAATCTGTACTTCATACGCTATTGCATAAGATGATTTATAGAGTTTGTTTTTCTACATTTACAAATGTATTTCATACAAAACTATGCCGGAAGTAATGTATTTCATGTATGTATAAATTAGAATTTAATTCGCATTAGCTCTTCATGTTTATGTTAAATATAGTTCGAATGATTCATTTGAACATGCTGTGGAAGATAATATTAAATCACACAAATGAACTTAAATATTTCGTACGTCACATTATAATCTCTAAGATTATAATTGCCACACGTTTGTATAATTGCATTAACTATATGCTGAAAATATTTAATACGATTACCAATGAATTTTTAATCTTTCGAGTTACTATTTAACTTATGTTATAGCAAAAATAATTTTTGCTTCACTTACTGATTTATTTTAATTACCGCATTAGTATCATTAATTAAACACAGCTTATAATAATTGACAAATTTAATTAAACAGAAAAGTTAAATGACACGCGTATATGGAACTAAGCAATATATCACCGGATCAAATATATATATATATATATTAACATTATAATATTGCATTAAAAAGAAAGAATAAATTATATGCATTAAATTAATAAATTATGGATTTTCCTATGCATCCAAAATGAATTGTTATAATTCGAATCAAAAGAAATCAAAGCTGAAAATGATTATGCGAATAAAAACGGAAATACTTGCGTATGACACATATTGCTTATCCCGAAAAGTTGGCCCGAATACTACTACAGTTCACTGAAGACTAGTGCCATTATATGTTAATTTTACGGATGGACCGCTGTGTAAATTAACCTACCTGGGAGACTGTGAGAACATTTTCAAGGTTACATTGCGTAGCTGAACGTTGACAAAATTCGTTTGAATTTAAATGGTCGCTGATATATTACACTGCTTTTTGGGATGTTGGAAAGGAATATGTATTCGCGGAGTTGCGACAGAAAAAAGGAAACAAGAAACTCTCGAAAATAGTGTTACGTATTTGATGAATAATATAGTAGCCATTTTATTAATGTTGCAGTAAAACGTAGGAAAAGGTTGAAATTTGATGTCTTATATTGAAAAAATTTTGCACGGTTAAAAAGTATAACCAATTTCAATTATTGCATTTATTGCTAATATATATATCTGTTAATTCTCATAGTATAATTTATATATTCTCGAGTATTTTTAATGCAATTTATATACTAAAATTTATATATAATCTGAAATACCTTCGTATAAATAATACATTTTGTATAAGATAATGAATATTAATCTTATGTGTTAAGAAACTTATATAATAAAATTTGATCCGTATGCAATAAGATGTGTGTCAAAACATAATTATAATTACATACAATTTACAATTACAAATATTTCAGAACTATACTATTTGTATATATTCTAAAATTCTAAAATTGTACATATATGGTAGTTACTTATATAACTATATCTTATGCAAAAATTCCCAAAATGTATGATAAAATCGAATCACTCTGTAAGGGAATTTTTCTACAAACTTGTTTTTATATATTTTATTTCTCAGGGTATCTTATAAAATTTGCATTTTGAAGAATTAAATTTTATGACACTATGTGTAGAGAATATGATTTATATATTTTAGTTTATATATTAAACTAGTTTATATAGTCAATATTTTGTTAATGGTAAATATATTTTTCTACTTATTGTGTTATAAATATATGCACCAGATATTAATTTTATAAAAATTTTGAGATTAATAAAATATCGTTGACTGATTTATTTCCTTTACTTTTCAAATTTAATGTTGCAAGTATGATACAAATAGTATTAATACACTCAAAGAAATGTAAAATAAACTTTTATTTTATTGTTCTTAACAATATTCGCTACTTAATACACGGAGAAAATGTAATATAAATACTTGAAAAAATACGGAGAAAAAATAATATACTTTACTTTTTACTTACTATTTAATATAAATTTTAACATTAGGATCTCCATTTGCGAATACATACCTTTTCATAACTTTTAAAAACAGTATACTGAGAGAAAAATTGATCAATTTTGAGTAAAAAATTCATCAATTTGGTATTATATTTGTAATTCGTCAAAAATGCGTAGTTTATCCATCAAATAGTATTAATCTTTGATTTTAATTTAACAATCGGTTTACTAAAATTGTTTTAGTTAAAATCAACATTGTTAAAACATTGGCATTTTATTGTTCAATTGTTTGTTAAAATTGATCAAAACAGATTGTCAAGTTTTAACCTTCTAATCTAAAATGAAGTTAACAAGAAGTTGATGAAAAAAGATATATTTGTCGTTCTGGATTTATTCAAAAATGCAACAATGTGATTTACTAAAAAATTAATCAAACTGAATTTTATTATTATCAAGCTTTACCCTTACTTGTTATTTGTCAAAATTACGTAAATCAGTTTATCAAAATTTGACAATCTGACAGCATACTACCAATTAACATTCAGTTTATTCAAATTTAATATTCAAATATTATAAATATTGGTCTTTCTTTCTCTCCGTTTAATAATATGGATTATATTTCTCTCAATTAACAAATTAAACTTTTTATTATTAGTCATGGAAGTTAATTTAATCCAATTTAAAATATAACACAATATGTTATTACAAAAGATATAACGATTTTTAATGAAAACTTTCAAAACTTTTTAATTATTATTTTATCAAATCTATAATATTAATATTTGAATATTTAATCATTTAATTAAATCATTTGACTTATAAATGTAACTTTCATCCATTATCTAGCATATTATTTCAAATTAATCAATTTTAAATCCCAAAATTAAAACATAATTTAGATAAAGAAATAGTCACCAAAAAAAACGACAGTAAAATGTAAAAAAATGTTAAACAACACATCACACCATTTATGAAAGTCGAATGACAATGTTTTACAAACTTTAATAAGCTTTTAGAGATATAATTTGTAACAGTTATTACAATTTTGGAAATTTATATGTCATTTATTATGTAATTTGGCAAAATTGGTATATTGTTTTCTGCGTGATTCTGTATATATACGTAATCGTATACGATATTATTATAATTTTTTAGTGAAATACTGTTTAAACGCGTATAACGATATATATATATATATATATACGAAAGGGTAAATGAATTTCCGTATCGCATTACAATGTTCTACATTTCTTCTGAAATATGAAACGTAATATCTTCTATTGTGTTTTAGTATGTTCTTGTAACATTTTACGGTTCATCGACATACATGTGATGGACAGTAAGGCGAAGTGTCCCACGGTCTGATGTTGTTGCGATGATGTCGATGATGCGGTCCAGGCAAGGTCTACGACCTTGAAACAGCGGCAGGTCCCCGTATATGCGCGATTGTGCAAAGGTCGTGAATACATTTCTGCGGTGCCTTTCATCCTTTATAACGCCTCCCACACGGCCGCGTCGCATGCAGAGTGACGAACAGACGAGAATTAGTATTACCACTACGTAAATCAATGTCTGTCTCACTTGTTCTTCGTCAAATTCGCATTGTTCCGATTTTACGGACAGAGCGGAATAAATGTATGCATTGGCAACATGTTAAAATGCTAAACCTTGGTATACTTAAGGGTACGCGTGCTTTAATTAGGGCCGTGTTTTAGTATACCCGATATATATTATTAATGCAAGAGAAATATTTTCGATTAGACCGGCACTAATGTGTAACATTATTCCGTCCGATTTATATATAAATATATTATAATATATTATACGCAACTACCGAATCACGACTTTTCTCATTTACACAATTGATTTTATTACTGCCTAATCATATAGTTGTGTTAAAAGTAATTATTCGATGCATTCACATATTAAGTGGAAAATTAATTTTCTTTTAAAGATGTAATTGAATTGGAATAACTGAAGACAATTATGTTGGATACAACGGGATTTAAATAAACTAAGAACCTATGGATTTATGTAATCTAACTATGTTGTTACATTGAGTTGGTATAAAATATATTAAAATTTTGTTGAAATTAAAATATGTATAATAAAGTGACAATAAAGTTTCTACAACTGTGCACTTTATTTTATGTTACATTCAGAATTTATTTGGCTATATAAAATTTTTATTGAAGCAGAAAGATGATGATGCGCATATTAACATTTAAATAAAAATGATATTTTTTATGTTGCCTATTATATTAATATAATTACTTGTATTTTATTTATTAATTAAGAATATTGTAATTATTCTGTAATTCGTGGTACAAATAATTTAAATATTTTTTGTACATCATCCATATGAAACAATGAATTTTATTATAAGCTTGAATCTTTGATTGAATGAGATCTTGAATATATATATGTCTAACGGTAGTTTCAAGGATAATACCTTTTTTGGCACGTAGGTTCGAGTGTGCAAAAAATATTTTTGCCAAAAAATTATGCTCCCCAACTCTTTTAATATCCGAACAAAACCCTCACACGAGATTCGAGAAAACCCAGTACCGTATTTGACTAGTCTGTCCTCGAAACTGCTATAGTTTTCAAAATATTTACATTGTCTAAATAGGAAACTACATGACCAGCCAAATTTATGTGTGTGTGTGATTGTTTTTAAATAATATATGTAATAATATGTAATTAATATTTTAATAAGAGAAATATTTTTATATATTTTTGCATTTATTCTGCAATTTTTACGCCGAATCAAATCAATTCGTACACCACATTTTTAACTATGTATACTGTTGATATATTGCACATACATTTTCAATTTTACAACGGTTAATCAAATGAAAATGGGTATATATTTATACGTAAATGATGTTTGTAAAGCAAAAAATATTTTTATTCCAAATTAATATATAGTTTTTACAATTATTGCATTAAGTTTACACATTATTATATAATTTATTTATAATTAAGGTGCATATAATATACATATTTTATTTGGAAACACTCACTAACAATTCAATAAATTTAAAAATTAAAATTCAATTAAAAATGGAATAAAACTATTCTCAGTTTGTAATTGATATTTATATATAATTATTATTGAATAATAAAAATGTTGGATAATAATTTCTTATTATACCAGAGTAAAAATATTCATGATTGTGACTTGATTATATTGAGATTTCAAAATGCACTAAATAGTATTTACGCACCTATCGCAGCGGACAAAAGTGGAACTATCCGGTATCTCGCAGAAAAAGTAGCTACTTTTTCCCTAAGGGGGAAAATAGCTACTTTTCCCCCTCTATAACGGATAGTTCCACTTTTGTTTCGCTGCGACGGTGCGTAAAACAACGTACTTTTCATCGGGTGCAGTGGCGCCCTCAGTTACTTTTCTTTAAAATTTTTATAATACCTTACGTTTTTTTTAATTTATGTGTCAATCTGACATCTTTTTTTATCTTATCGTAACAACTGAATTATTATAAACAATTGAAATTACAAACTTCAAGACATGTTACGATCAATGTCAAAAAAAACGTAAGATATTAAAAAAAGTTTTAAAGAAAAGTGACATTACTAGGGAACCAGCAGCGTCATTGCATAAGCTATTAGTAAAGTTTTAATTTTTATTATTTAAATGTTAAATTTATTCTCATAATTAGGATATATTTGTATGTAAAATATAAACACAGCAGCTTTTTTTAAAATATAATAGTTTGTATTAAATAGAAATAATTTCTAATAAATAATATTAATAAACCAATTGCTATACAAATGCTGTTAAGATTAAAATTTATAAAATTACATACTCTCTAAATCTGAATAAGTGCATATTCACTTTTTTATAAGTGGCCGAGTCTGGACTTTTTCAATAAGTGTATATTCACTTACAATAAGTTACATTACAACAAAATTACAACAACCTTCACTTATTCCAAGTGAATATACACTTATTGAAAAAGTCCAGATTCGGCCATTTACAAAAAGGTGAGTATGCACTTATTCAAATTTAGAGAGTAGGTTGTAAGGTACCATGAATGCTGATTGGTTAAGACAAATGAATATAGTAATATATGTATGGTTAAACTGTGTTACATAATATGAAATAGTATTAAAGGTCGTACAATATGATAAAGATTCAGTTGCAATTTGCAATATGACCACCGCGTACACTATGAGTGATACGTTCAGTTGCAATACATTTAAATGGAACGACACTGACATTATGCTACATAACTACCACAGTCAGATATTTAGCATCGGTGTCGCCCGCGATAAACCTTTTTGCATTAACACAATAAAAGGGCAATAAACACACGCGGATGAAAAAATGACAAATTTATTTATTAAAATGACAGAGTTGGTTGTTTTGTCACGCAGGTTAAAGTACGTGTTCGAATAAACAAACGGCTCGCACTGATTCGATCGCACGCGAGGTGCATCTTCGACATTAGCATAAACCTAATATGCCAGAGACACAATGCGTTATTAAAGAATCCGAGGAGGGCACCACCCTGAGATTCTTTTGGCCGATATGTCACACGACGCGGTTGCTCTACTTAACATAATATAATTGACCACACGCAATTCAATAGATTTTGCATAATAAACAAATCGCGCATTGTATGCACGAATCTGGCGCGCGTTCCGTCACCGAGGCCGCCGAAGGATTACCCGCGTCTGCTGATAAGCCGTAGAAAGAGCCAACGGCGTGGACGCGAACCGGCCGAAACAGAGACAGACCGTTCCTTTTCATTTTTCACTTTTAACCCTTTTTTTGGCATTACATTCAGCTCAGTTTCAATAGCACTAAGCAGGCATTTTACTTCACCTTATACGCTCCGCTGAATCACTATTAAGTTCATAAAACGCATTGGTTTCAATGCAATGTCTTCTCTTCTTTACATTGAATTTATTGAGATTGCGAATAATCGACAAATGCATAAATTTGTACTTTTGTGCTTGCGAAAATTGTACACGATGCATTGAATCACGTTTGCCTTCGCTGATTTATATATACCGCTGGTTTCTTGCACGAATTAAATGATACATAAGTCTGACGAATATGCAAAGTAATTAAGGCGTTGAAAGATTGGTATCGAATTCAATTTAATGGATCGAGTTGCTGCAGCTACGTTCTTGCAATTTGGAAAGCATAAGTTCGGGGCAAATTAAAAGAATAAAAACGAACGCCTGCGTAATCTACTATACGCAAAAGACAACGCGATTGTTATGAAAGAGATAAATAGAATTCCAGACTATGCTAATGAGAAATTTCGTTCAAGTGTGATAATCGCCGCCTCTTCTTTTAACCACCACTGTGCTCGTTGAAACGTTTTTGTTTGGTCGGACCCCTGCGACGTTTAACGGGGTCCGACCAAAACCTAAAGAAAGCAAAACGAACAAGTCGAGAAATCATCGCTACGTCGTTTGTTACAGTAATGAAAAATCGTTTTCAAATCGATCTGCCTTTTAATGACGTTTGGCGCTATTAATGGAAAAAGATTAATTATAGCAAAATTAATGATCCGCCTAAGTGAGCTTGCAAAATTTGCTTTTGTTGTGATAAATTCCGTGAAAAAGTCGAGTGTTTTTAATTTGTTCACGGCAACCTAATATTTTCCCTTGGCAATCATGCCTCGTAGAGGATAATCAGGAGAAATATTTGGTTACCAGGACCATAATTTGTAGCCTAGCGAACCGGTATATCAATTGTTGGTTAGTATGATTATATAATGTATTTACTGTAACTACATGATTATGGTTTGTTCGAAAAGCACTCGGATATTTTCTTGGCTGGATTACTGCATGACTGAAGCGTCACTGACCTTGCAGTGAGCAGGTGCCAATGCGGCAATCGGTCTGTGATTATATCTGCGTCACTAGGGAATAATCGCAACGAGTGCGAAATAATGCAACTCACATGCTCTTGGCACATTCCAACGCGTGTGCAGTAGAGCAATATACACCTTTGTCTTATAAGCACTGCCGTCAAAATTACTTCCTCTTTTTTCTTCTTTCTCGTTTTCGTTTCGTTTTCGGATTTACCGTCAATATCACATTTGCACACTTAATCACTTTTGCGTGCAATTAATCGAATTTAAAATCAATCCTTTAATCAACCAGTTATTTACGGTTTCCAATAATATCACATATATGTATATTTACAAATTTCATACATATCAATATATATATAATATATGTTTTTTATTTATCATTTTTTCATTTCTAGTGTAAATATAATTATTTTTAATTTTGATTTAGTCGCATTGCTGCTAGCACCATTATATATTTTGATATAATATTCATTTTTTGTAACAAGAAAATTATTATTGTGACTTGCTGTTTCAGACGAAAGTATTATATAAATCATACTATATATTCAGAATAATGTTAGTTCAGAAATAGGTAAACTCATGAGAGCATAGCGTATACCAAGAGCATTTTCAGTTCTTATAAATTATCTTGATAAATTCTTAATTTTAATATTAATACTTAATATATCTATTATATTCTATTAATTATTATAAAGTATGGCATTTTAGGGATATGGAAACAAATGTTTCATAAATTATTATACATCTTTTGTACAATACAATATCTTCTAGAAAAATTAGCCATATTTCTATAAAGTATAGTAATTTCTATAATACTAATCATCGTAGACGGGAAAAAATAAGGTATTAATTTTTTTAGTTTTAAAATTGTCAAAATATGTTTGATCTACAACGAGTTGTGTGTGTTGATTGTATACTGTTCTGGTTTACCGTGTTTATAAACACAGCAGCTATTTTTACTTAGAATTCGATTGTTTTTATTCAAACAAAGCGTTCGTTTTAATTTTACAAAGTTTCTGTGTTGACTCTACACCGTGTAGTCAACATGGTCATTTTATGTTGGATTTATATCATTATATTTGTTCCCGTATATCCTTAGAAAGCTTTAAGTATTGTATTTTATAATGTAACTTATTTCTACGTGTATATATAAAGAAAACTCTTCACGGCTCTTAATTTTAAGTTAATAATACCTACATTTCTGTATATATACTTTTCGATAAAAAAACACAAAACAGTGTAAACACAAAGTATTTTTGGTATTATCTAAAATCCCACAGCTCGCCTGAACTACGAAATACTATAGAACCTAAAGTATCAAAATATTACTATATGGATATACGAATTGTATTAGTATTTGTTTATTCCTTCTGAAGCATTAGAATTAAATCCGTTGACACTAAATTAAGGAAACGTCTTGAAATCTAATTGATCGAGTCAGACTCGAGAAGCGCTACTGAGGAAGTATGTAATTGAATTTACGAGGTATGTTTACGCGATAGAAGCCTGGTACATTCGACATCGATTTCTCGATATTTTCGCAAGGGTTGGCCCTAACGTGATTGGCCGTGGCATCGTGTTATCGGGTAGATAATGTGTCCAGACTAATTTAAAGACGTCTCCTTGCCTGGGGAGATGCCGTGTATACCTGCAGATGGCATTCTGACTGCCATCCTCTCGGCGAACTACACTAACGAGGTCCTGCCACGAACTCAAAGGACACAGGAACCACAGCCTGTCAATTAAGGACACGACTATACCGGGCCACATTTCTGCCTGCCTACCCCCTCTCGTACCTCACCTGCGTCCCGCCAGCGGACACGTCTGCTTTTCTATCTTTGTTTTATCCCTTTTTGGCACGTCCTCCGTCGTTTCTTCGTAATCGTCTTTTTCGTCGTCTTACCTCGGCTAACAAAACATTTTCAGTTTGTCCGGCATTAAAAAAGTCTATTGCGAAATAGACGAATCGGATGGTGTACTCTTTGTTGATCCGTGTTTTTAATTGATCTGAAATCAAACTTTGTATTGGCGGATGAATTGATCGCTTTTTAATTATAAACATTTGAAAATTCTACGTATTTGTTACATTTTGAAGTGTACATTTATAGTAAACATTATAATATATTTTAAATGTAGAATTCATTGGAATTCAGATGTTTAGTACAAGACTACCGTTCACATCAGGTGCAATTACCATGCGTAAAGTAAGGCAACGTAGTAAAGTAATTTTGTTCATTGTACTTATGGTTTCTCAAGCAAATGTACTTTATGACTTATTAAGTATTATTGTCATCTATATATAACTTTTGAAAATGTGCTTAACGTACAAGAAATATGTAAATTACATAAAATATGTTAAATTATATATATACATATATATATATATATATATATATATATACATACATTACCATCAGATTGAAAGATATATAAAAGAAATGAATTTAACTTTAACAAAAACAAACTTACACGTTAGATTTTACTTGACGATATATGTACGTGTAGATTTATTAATTATATCCTATTATATGAATACTAAATTATTCGCAAATTTGATGAAAAATTAATTCCGCGATGCAACGCGTAATCATTACGGCTCATCGTAAAATAAGAGATAGTAAATGTGTGAACTAACAGAAAGTATAAGATTCAAAGCTAATATACTTCCTCTTTGCTAAATTTCAAATGTTTAATATAGAAATATATATGAATAGATTTTTAATATTCATAGTTTTTCTGTCGTTTATCCACACACACACACACACACACACACACACACATATACGTATATTTATAATTTATTTTTATAAACATTTTTCTTTTATTGGAAATAACTGTCATTTGAACATGTATATCACTTTCGTTTCAAATGTCTATTTATGTAAATTGCTCTGTTTTATATTTAGTACAACATTACATAATATGTAAATTTTTATTCGGACACTCCTGACTAATTATCATTTTAATTGAAAAATATATCTGCATCATTCCAATCATTTCCGGAGTATATGATACCGGTGTTGTTCCTATTTAAGTTTCATCAATTCACATATCATAGTTTTACTACAGGTCCACCTAAACTGTGTATCGTTTAATCAGCGGTAGCCGTTGTATTATCGGGATGCTACGTCTACGCCTATAAATTAGGATATGCTGTCTAATATATTACAATTTGTCTAAGAGAGAGTGCTGTTTTTTTGACCCCCCGTAGTTAAGGACCAAGGTTTACTCACCGTGGGAGTATTGTTTTCCTGCGCCAGAAACTCTCAACTTCCTTGTGTTACAGTCAATTTATTAGTTTATATATCTAAATATATTTTATTTTGTTGTCCCAAACACTATTATCGAATATATACTTTTTATTAAAGAAAATGTATTCAATTTAAAAACGAATTAATGTATAAGTGTTTAAATTATATATAAAATATATTACACGGAGAGAATATTTTATTGGAATAAATAAATAAATATATGATTTAAATAAATGTTTTACTGAATCAGCAAAACATTTATCTACTTTGAAACAATGTTTATTAGTTACAGCTAAACATTATTCTCCGTGTACTTTAAAATAAAATATAAAATTTATAATTTTATTACAAATTATTTGCCCATACATTTTGGAATATTATTTATATAATAAAATACAGAGCATATATTATCTATACATAACGTGAATGTTCGCAAGGAAAAGTTTAATTAAGTTAATTATGTTTCAATTAATTGTTATGTGAACGTTCTAAGAATGTATAAGTGCATGCTTCATAATTATTTTCGAAATCGGAAATTACTAAAGTAACGTAAAGTAAATTATATTAGTTCGCTCAAAATCATTTATGTAATATATATAATTTTGTTTACTAAAATCAATTTTTATGCTTATTTCATTGATTGCATATGCGTATGATCATCAAGGTAGACTTTATAAAATTATTTTATAACACTTTGTAATATAACTTGTAAATAAGTGTTTCGTTGCAAGACCATAAACGGGACTTGTGAACGTCTTCTACATGAATGGTGCAAATAAATTCTAATTCCGACCCGACTTTTCAGATAATACGAATGGACGTCTCTCACACACGAAATACCGTTGAAACTCGAGACTTTAATTCATTCGAAGAAATTTTATTTGTTGAATATATTCGACAATATTTCGAAAGAGTTCACCTTTTGAACAAAAATTAATTTGTTTGGACATGTGTTAAAATAATTCGAATAACTATTAATTGGAAACCGTGATATTTGTAAAGAGAACAATTTAAATATGATTCGACCGTTTATGAGTATAATATAGTTTTATTCACATATACTTGATAATGGTTAATATTTTACAAACACTATTAATTAAAATAATATATAATAAATGTAATATAATAAAAATAAATATAAAATAATATTAATACAATATTATAAATATAATATAAAAATAATATAGTAAAAATAAATGAATTAACTTATTAAGATGATATTTCAATACTGAGATAAGATGATAATAAAAAAACTGTATAAAACTCACAGAAGTATTCTTATCTAAGTAAATTGGTTAATTAAAAATTAACTGAACCAGATAATATATGCGCGTCTTTAAATATATTATGACTCCCGTGTAATTTTTGTTGTATTTAACAATTTCTGCATTCTTTACGAGCAGCCATAAAGCGAATTGCACAATACGCAGTTTCTTTCTTCATCAGGAAATGATGGGCGGGGATTTAACATTTTACTACATGAAAGCATCTTAATTACCTAAACGTAAACGGCAGAAAATCACGCTTTTAATTGTTTGTATCGTTTGTATCGTTAGTAAACCATTAGAATAACTTTCGTCATTGTATTGTCCAATAAAGAGTAGGTTATAGTTTATAAGTTTCGTTATTGATTCGAGTTATGATCAGACCTTGATCAGGAGAAGTGATAGAGCCCTGGTCGTAAGTGTGACATCTTTGGTTTGATTGTTCTATCAGCAATAGGATATCATAAAAACGCTTGATGCGAAATATTTCTTTATAGGTCAGTTATCTTGGTATGGGCTTGATTATATGATTGACATATATATAAACAAACCATATAAACAGGTTTTTCTTGGGTGTAAATGCTGGTTACTTTTAACCATTACAATCATTTTGTTACCCTTTGAACCAAAACATGGTTAAACATATTAAACGATATACGACTATCATAAATTCGTATAAAGAATCGTATCGAGGGTAACAAGAAATTGATATATTTTTGCAATTAATCAGTCGAATTAAATGCGGTGTAATTATTGCACCATTTTAAATTGGAATGACTGATATTTCTCGTTAAAGATCAATGTGGGTACAGGGCAGAGGGCGGAGGGCACCGCAGCCAATTTAAAAAGTGCGACTTGACGCCGGTAAACAATGGACAATGATAAATACGACGCATTCCCGCGACCATTATAATCTTATTGTTGGTCTTGTTTCTCTTGTGCAGGTGGTAGCATTGACTGTTCTCCGCAGAGAAAGAGAGGTGGGTCCAAAGGAGGGACCCAAGCTAGGATATAAACGAGTACGAGGAACCGCGGAACTCGGAACCAGAGCCGAGAACTGCGATGTTGGCCTTCTTCCTTGCCTTCCTTACCTGGGACCGGGGCCCACGAGACAACGCGCACCACAGATGCCACCGCCGAGATACCGATTACAAACTCCATTCCATTTGTAACGAGCTCCATCTATTTTGGCGCCTGGAGTCGCTTGCGCGATCTAGGTAGCACCAGATTTGAATACGATATACGAACATTATCATTCGTTTCAGTGCCTCCTTGGTATTTTGCAATCTTCCACTCGTTTCTCCATTATTTCATTAACCTTCGCTTTTTATCGTCATGTATTGACAATAAATTCGCAAATTGTTTTATAGGTCTTTCAATTGATTTAGTTGTTAGGCGCGTATACGCTGATGTGATAACAGTAATAATAATAATAATAATAAGTGGATTAATCAAATTGGACGATGGCAATATTAAGAGATGCAGTTATCAATAATAATAATTTGGAGGTCAACGTAGAACTCGCGAATGATTTGACAGACTTAACGATGTACGCGGTGCAAAAGTAAGTAACACAAACAACCACACAAGTTTCGCGCGTTCAAACATCGTAATTAATCGTGACTTAATCGCGAGTCTTCTCATTTGCACCGACGTTGTTTTCAAAAATATATAAATCAGACGACAGAAAGCAGTTTCGCGCGTCGTATAAAAAATTCTTCATCGTGATATCCCTGAGGTCAATTTGGTACATAAATCGTTGGAAAGTCTGTTGAAAGTTTCATGGATTAAATTATACAATACTCAAGCGTACTTCTTTAGATAACAATGAAAAAATGTTGCATAGCGTGTTTTACGAAACGCAAAATACAGGAAGGTGATAAAGTAAGTAACGGGGGATGCTGATGCGGGTAACAATAAAAAGTGGATGCCGATGACAGTCGGACAAAATAGTGGCGGAGCAGAAGCGAGAAGCGAACGAGAAAGGAAGACAAAAGACAAGCCGATTCTTGCGCGGGCAGAAAATAGCGTGTACGCGCGCAATTTACGAATCACCGACACGGCTCACGAACACAAGCATACCGGCGCATTTATATATTTGCATGCCGTTTGCAGCGTAAGTTCTAAAGGGGGCGTGGGGATCCTCTCCATTGGTTCGCGATCCGAGTAATGGTTGCTTGCTTGCTTGCTTGCATTAGCTACTCCGGGACTACTTTACGGAGCCTAAGGCGAACGCTCGGATAGTTTTGTTGCACCACCAATTTATGTCGAGTTGCGTTTAACGGATAAGTTATTTTCAATATTGCTTCGGTTTAACCCTTGATCTTCCGTCTCAATTCCGGCAGAATTATTCGACGCGGTACCGTCCGAGCTTTTAATTACGAAATCGATTCGGCGCGTTACGGTGCTTTGCCGGTGTCGTTGAAAAAGTGTAACGTAACAATCACCGATGCGAAGCCCGATGTCGTGACTAGAAGACGGGGTTCACGCTCGCGCAAATTCCATAATTAGCTGGGTCCTGACCAAATAACGGTGGTCCCACGGGTGAGACCCATATGCCGGCTACAACGGCGAGATTAAAATCTCGCCACCCTTTTCCCCTCGACATGTTTGCGCCATGTTCAACAGGACAAAGCGGTCTAAAATAATTCGAGCCCGTCCGTTCGCACACGTACGCGGTGTTATGATGCGTGTGCGTGCCTTTTTACCGCGCACCCGCGACGCGATGTGTCGTAATAGAGATCGACGGGATCCTTATCTATTTTTAGTTGGACACGCCGGTCATGCTTGAGTCACGGCAAAACCGTCTCACCTGGTTCCTTCGCCGTATTTCCTCGTAATCTTCTGCTTGCGGACAAAGAAAGCTCACGACGGGGACACAATTTCGACATTTTCTTTTTTCCTTTTTACTTTTTGGAATAACACCGGAAGTATGAAGGCATTGTTTTACACTTTGACTAGAAACAAAAAGGGATCGACAAATAAATTTGTTGGTACACTTTAGTACAGGAAGATGCTCGTTAAATGTCTTCAAAGTGAATTAAAAATGCTGAGAATCAGATCGTTTGTTTTTGCAACTTTTGTTTATAACACGTGTAGCCATGTACGTGTTATTATTATTCGACAAAAATGTATGTCTCGCTTTCGTTTGGCCGTAGCGACTTTTCACTCAATTGAACCATCGAATTGCGTCAAACACGAATTTCGTACGCAATGTTTGGGATCGGAATGCCGTAACAACTAAATAACGATTATTGAAACGGAATTGAAAAAAGGGATAAAAAGGGGGAAAAAGCGTACCGTGATAAAGCGCGCCATGCTCCGTAGGTAGATACCATTATGCAAATGCGCAGTCAATACCTAATATAAGATAATCACAATGATTATATTCCCACCCTCAGCCTTCTATGCGTTGTGCGCGTTCTTCCGTCATCTCTTTGGTCGTTTTACGTATCGCGCACATGCGCGCGTGTGTACGTATGCGAGTGCTTTGATTCGTAAAATGGAGATGGGCCTGCGGGCCCGCGGCAGAACAAAAAATGCAACAACGCTGCTTATCATAAAATATGCCCGAGCACGATAGAAAGAGGAAAGGAGGAAATTCGAGGCAACGACGAGTAGTCGAGGCGAAACCGGGCGAGACTCGGCATACGCACCCCCAGGTGCCACATAACATTATATACCGCTTACGTGTGTCTTATAAAGTCTCGCGCGGGGCCCGACGCGCGAGTCTTCCTTCTCGGCCGCTGCAAAAGACGAAGGCCTGCGGCCCGTTGGAAATTGTCCTTAATAATAGGGGAACAGACGAGACCCAGTCCTAGCGTGGATCACCAGTTCCGCCAGTTCCTCCATACTCGTTGAAACATCTCTTTATGCAGCGGCCTTAAGCACAATTTACAACAAAAAGGACGGTCGTGCTGTGCTACGTCACAGTTCCTCATTACCCGATGCAATGTAGGCTAAATGCTTGTTTTTGCTATATCCATATATCCCCAGGTAAATTGTAATTAAAACTAATCGTATGAGGCGCGACGTTTCTGTTTTACACGCATTGCAAGTGCAGCCCTTAAAAGCTCATCAAGTTTCCAATTTATTTTGTACTTTTTGTACAATAACAGCCGTGTAATTATCAATGCAAGTAACGGATGGCATTACGGAATTCAGTTGTAGGTCAATCAATTAATTAATTATTTCTTTATTCAATGGATAGATTGGTGATAACAGATTGTGGTCATTCAAAGAAAATTTAATCATAATATCAACTATAATGCTATTATTGGAGATACAGTTTAATAAATATATATATGGTGTACATATAAAATATAAATTTAATTATCACCTGCGAGGAGCGACAAAAATAAGTGTGTAATAATTACATTTTACAGCAATTAAACTTATTAATATATAATTAATAAGAGTTTAATAATAGAAAACCAATATAGAAATATATTGCTTTGTTCTGGTACAATTTTAATAACAATAAATAAAGAAAATATATTAAAAAATTACTATGTTATTGTATGCAAAAAAATGTTAAAATATAAACACGCTTTAATATTAAATCCGTGTTTTTATAGTTTGTAATATTGTCTTGAAACTGTGTTTTATTGTCTGTTTGAACTTTAGAAAAAACTTAATAAAATGTCTAATTACTCATTCATACATAATAAAAAACGTAATGACTTACAGTTATGTGAATACTATAAAAAAATAAAATAATAGAAAGTTAAATTTATTCACGGAAGCGAAGAGTGGTATAACACCCGGTATTACTAACTGACCAGTGGTCGCAATTTCAATATACTAATTAAAAAAAACCTAAACGTTCAATTGCCAAATTATCGGAGATTTAATTAGTTTAATTTCACGTTTCGATTTAAATTTCAAATCAGTTGCTTACTCTTAATTTAATTTGTATTCCAATTTTGAGATTAAATGGAAAACTTTGCAGAAAACACAACCCAAAACAAAATCAAACAATAACGATAAACGATTTCAGTTGGGTTTACATATATATTATAAAATATGTTTACGGGCAGTGACCAAAGAGTTGTCAAAAACGTTTTTAACATTACCATGCGACCGTTTCTCGATCCCAACGACATGCTCTTATGACTTGCTTGTGTAACTACAAACGCGCCTCGGACGATGCACGGCTGCACGCGTGCAGAAGTGCGTGATATCGAAAATACGCATCTCTGATCCTGGCCGAGATATTAAGTACATATATTATCGTACTGAAGGAGCAGATGCTAACTTCGGTTGGGACTGACTGTTTCTATTCTAAATTGGCATTTGCCAGACGTATTCGGTTACCGAAATAGACGCAGAAACTCGTAATTGGTCTAACATCTTAGGTTCTTTATTTTTGTCAGAACTCAATTCTCGCATTTGATTTTCATATTTTGCAGCGATATTCGCCTAGCAGAATGTCTTTGACCAAAGGCCGCGGTTTGTGTTATTAATGCGCTTGCGTAAAATATGTAATAAAACGATACCCACTCCAATTATACACAAATATAACTTGATTGAGTCAATAAAAATACAATCGACGTCACATAAATATCACTGTAGCGTGCATTCATACAAGCACATGTATACATCTCAATATAAGGCAAATAAAATTAAACAAATTGTTCGGCGGGCAAAATATAGTTTAGGTTCGCGGTTTTAAATATTTATTCAGAAACCAGTTACGGTTAAACACGTTGGCGAAACAATTAATTATGTTTAAAAGTATGAATTTGAATACAAAGGTTTGTCTCAAAATTGTGTTATGCGTCGAGACTATGAGACATGAATATTAATTTCCGGTTTCGACGGGTCGAAAATACAACCCTGAATGTCAAATCCTCATGCGCGAAGATTCGCCTTATCTCGTAGTCCATCGTGCGCGCTCGGGTGTACCAACACTTCCTTCTCGAGTAAACGTACTGTAGCGATATCCAGAGATCTCTTTCCAGGCGCAAGCGACGTTTAGCCTAATTTGAATACGGAATTAATTGAGCCAGTCTGCGTTACTGCGCGTGCATTATCCTTAACTGTGCGTGCATTTGTGGTGACGATGCAAATGTAGAGAATGCGATGGCCAAACTTTTACTATTAATTTCATAAAAACTTCAAATTTAGTTTGTCTTTCCAGTTGAATCTATTACGTCTTCGGTTAGAAGAATTATTATTATAATGTTGTTTGATTTACAAATGGCCAAGGCGAATTTAAATTTGTAAAACGTGTTAACAATTTAATATATGTAGTTTCATGTTAGTGTTTTATATATGTAAACAGAATGGAAATACTCAGATATGACTATATACGGTTGGTTTTCAATTATGGAAACATCAGTTTTTACAAATGTATTTATATCATGATTGTTGTAATGTAAAATATCAGTTATATCAAGGTATACGTTGTTTGTATAATCCGCTATTAAATTGTTTCATCAAATATTGCCCCTAAACAAATGTATATAGAAATAATGTAATTCTTATAAACTACATCCATATCAAATACTTAATTCTGCCTATATAGAGCAAACGCCACGAATAATAATGTGCGTGGATAAATTTGGTACATTATTTTGACTTTTCTCACAAAACTCAGACTATACTGTTCTAAAGTTTTCTAAGCCACAATTCGGAATAGTCAATTACTATTGTGTCTAAAATATGTTATGTTGATTATTCGTTTACATTTGAATAGCTATATGAATTGTAATATTTATTACATCGTTTAAACGAAAATACATATGAGTATACGACTATCACATTATAATAATTACATATTAATAAATCATATAAATAATTCTATATCATTTTAACAAATGGAAACCTTGTAAAAATATATTGAATGTTACATTTTATGTTTTCCTGTACACACAGACAGATTTTACATTAAAAATTACGGTGTCCAAGCAGTAATCGATTACGATGTTTGTCAACCAATATGAATTATATCTAAATATAGTAAACCATATTTCGATTATTATCCTACACGTTTCACTGTGCCGTATGGCTACAATTTTTTTTGTTTACTTTCGATGACATACAGTTCTTACAAATTTGACCAAACTAGATAATAACAGTAGGAAAAGTGACCAAAACTGTAAATGAACATTATAGACGAATCATTTTTTTTTATTTGTTCGGTATTATTGTTTACATTTTTGCCTATTTTTCCTACTTTTATTGATTAGTAAAATGTGTAAGATACACTGAGAAAAATTTCCATTAAAAATTACTGTGCTAAAACAATAATTGTGTACAATGAGTGTCAACAAAGAAAAATTACATTTATAGCACAGTAAAAC
>JABFQC010001317.1:0-20006 GCA_022817085.1 Psilanteris sp. ZL-2020 | reverse complement strand
TATATTTGCGTATATATTTAAAGCGGCAAAAAGTTATATATTTTATATATATGTAAATTTATATATATAATATATTATTACATATATTTTGGCATATATTTAAATATATATTTTTTTACGTGCGGGTGCCCCCCCAACCCCCCTCCGCTTAAAAATCTAGCTAAACCCAAATCGCGAGGGTCCTAGGGCGCCCAGTACTGTATTTTATGTGACTGTCCCTGAAACTTCCATTAAATGAAATGTTGTTTCGGGGACGTCCTCGAAAGCGCACCAGTCTTTAAAATATTTACATTGTAAGTATACAAAAAAAAATGGCCGACTGTCTCCGAAGCTTCCGTTAAATAAACTTATAAGTGAATGTATATGTTATGTGTAGATATATAAATGATATTCGAATATAATTTGTATGTTTAATTCTTCGAGTGATTTGTAATTATTTATTAGGTTTAACTAATTATTATTAATGAAAAAAATTGTTCATTCTATATCTACATATATACATAATATTAAACAGTATGATTTAGTTTATAAGAATCATAAATTCGCATATAATTATATAATAAAGAATTATAAATGTAGCATGTAAAGTAATGTGTTGTTTTACTTTTAAATGCTATAATTTAATTGAAAATGTTTATGAAAACTATTTGACATTTATTGCGTATAAAATGTATAACATTATGGTATTTTTGTCAAAATAATCTCCTCATCATAGTAGTTTTATCGTAAAATACGAATCTATATATTATACCTTTTAAGATTTAATTAAAATTATTTTAAATTATTTTAATTAAAATAACGAATGTAATGTAACGAATATACTATGAAGTTTGATTTAAACCATTAATATTGAAAACTAAAAAGTTTCCACATAAAGATATACTTTGAGAAAACATTTAATGCACTAAAAGTAATTACAATAATATTTTCATTTAAAACGATACAATTTGTATAGCGTGCATACAATATGTATAATAAAATTAATTATATATTACATTTTCCAATATGTCTGCTTTATTAATATAATTTTTGTATAATCATGTTACTGCCAAATTTACTTTGGATACACTATTAATATAATAATTATTAGTAAGCACAATATATTAACTGAATAATAAATCAACACAATGATATAAGTTAATTACGATATCTTTATGTTCATATATACATAGTTAAATGTTTTGTTTTAAATAAAACATATTCAAATGACTTATTTGAATTATTTATTTGGCACGTATAGGGGTAAATTAAACTTATGTCAGTATAATGATATTACGTGACTAATTTGAGTTATTGATTGTATATTGTGGCCATGATGATTGCTATCTTATTGTATAGGTGGCGCAGTCATTTATAACTAAATCACTAATCAATCAAGCATTAAAACTTAATTAGAACAATTCAAAAAATTGATTAACAATGTATTATATTATTGATCATCGTTAATAATACAAATATTTAAATAAGTATTATACGTATTAAAAACGAATAATTTTTTGTGATTGTACTTAGTGTGTCTATATTTTAACGTTTTCTTCCTCAAACCTTTTCATAACCTAAATTAAAATTATTACCCGGGTTTAAAAAATTTAATATCGAATTATATGTTACGACAGTCTATTCAACATGAATACTACTTAACTTTGGTTGAAAATATGAATATCAAACTATTATTAGACATATATAACTATATATACATTAATTATCGTATTTTTCATGTATTTTAAAATAAATGTCAATTTTTAAATATATTTTTAAATTCCAGATATTATTAAAAAATATTGAAATTTTATCAAAAAGTAATATATTGATTTAATTGCATTTATACTTTGTTTGTTTATACATAAATTATGGGTATTTCTTTTAATTCAAAATATTATATAGAATATTTTAAATATAGTGTATTCATTATTGTCAAATTCACTAATCTATATAGCTGTGGTTCATAAGTATTTTGTAGAATGAACAATTTAAATTATTGTAAATAAAATAATAGTTACTGATTTATCGAAATAATTAAACCCACTACATGTCAAATAAATAAAGTTTTGTTATAAAAACTGAACATAAATTTGTTAATTTAAGAACATTACATTTCAGTTTTAATAGTAAGTTAAATTTTTTGCCAATTTAACAAAATATATTTCGATATTAACACTTTTGAAACAAAAAAACGAAATTAACTGTTTAAGAATCAAAAATTAATATTTTATTTAATTAACAAATTTCTGTTTCTGGTGGAGTAAAAACATGTGACTATAATTTTATCAACGAATGAACATATTATATATATTAATAACTGCAGTATACTAATTATATACATAAAAAAATATGTGTTCCATTCATGACGAAAACATGACACAAATATTGACAATATATGAATAATATATTAATTAGATTATTTAGGTGTTTTAATTATAATCTACATATTAATTAGTTATTAACTTATATAATAGAATAACTGACTGACATAATACACCATACAAAATGTAATAGGACAATGGAAATTATAGAATCATTATAATGCAAATGTAAACAAATGTGTACAAATAATACCAACATTCACAACAGAACAATAGAAAAAATGAAAAAGTTATATACAAAAAATTAAGAAGATAGCATGCAACGAACGAATTGAAAGAGTTGCAAAGATTGAACCGGAAATTAACAAAATACATAATGAAAATATTTGGAAATGAGTAGACGTGGAGAAAGGAAAGCAGAATAAAACGAAACGAGGAGAAGAATGAATTGCCAACTAAACAGTTTATTAAAGTATGAAATGAAGATAAGAAGAGCGGAATAAAATGGAAAAAAGTAAGAAAGATAGTATAAATAATTTTCTTATATCTGACTGGAAAAGCAATAGAAGGTATAGAAAACGAAAAGAAATAGTCGAATTTTGTCTAAAATAAAAATTGTTTTTCGAAAGGAGTGACTGGAATTTATATTAAATGCTGCGGGACAAGAAACAACACGGATGAGCAACAAAACGCGTGGAAGATGCAAAGAAAGAAAAGTATAAGAGGAGTGTGTTGATGAATAAACCAATAAAATAAGCACAACGAGTAAAAATAATTTGATTCGAGCACAAACAAGATAAGATTGCAGCATTAAAAATAAAAATATAAAATCTCACGAAGGTAATTGAAATAATAGAAAAAGTGTAATACGGTTGGTTTATTGTAAACATAGTTTGAAAAGATAAAATGCAATATCCAGAACAAGGAGTTACCAAGAAAATGGATTTGCGAAAATCATTCCGGTAGTAACCTTATCAGCAAACTTCATAGTTTCAATTTCACGTTTTTATACTGGATATTAATGTACAATAATAATTATATATTTTGTATTCTATAAGCAAATGAGTTAATATTCGACGATTGTTAATATTTTAATGAACGTGTTCAAATACATAATTGTTAGCCACTTATATAACAAAGTACTTTTTGTTATGTAACATTTAAAAAATTCCTTTTTTTAAAACGCGAAACACACATTTTATTATTTTTTACAATGTTTTTTCATTATTAAAAAGAATTTCAAAATTTTTATTATAAAAAAGAATTACAAAAATCGTAACTGCAGACATAATCTAAAGTGTTGTTTAATTTTGTTCTTTTTCAGCAAATTCACGATATAAACAACCAAGTAGCTCAATTTCGGGACCTCTTAATAACTATTGGACAATCCCGAGATTGTCCTGAGCTTCGTGAAAAAATTCGTAAATTGCGACGTAGCTGCGTGGAAGCCTGCAAGAGTACCTCGCAAATGGTTTTGCCGCAAATGAGAAGGTATTTTAAACTATTATTTTGACTTTTACTACTACTGCGGTATAAAATAATGTGCGAGACAACTACCCAGAGTACACAAATTCGACTATTTTTATAAATTTATGAAAATAAAAACCAAGTTTCCTTACGTTATAATTATGCAAAACACTTTTTTACATCGTTCGAAAGCGCACATTTTTCTTGAGAAAATTATTAAATTATTGTTTGAAGTAAACATCAAATTATTTGGCTGCAATTAATTTTGTATGATTTAAATCAAAATAAAAAATGTACGTTAAACAGTCAAAAATAGAAAAAAATTGCCAATGTTTTGATAATCTTAAATTAAAATTAAATATAAATAGTTGATTCCAGACTGATATAAATTGCCATAAATCTGTATTAATGTTTTTTAATAATATAAGCTTATATATATTACCTGTTCAAGTGTGGATATTTTGTTTTAAAAATATGTATTGTGAAGTAGGTATAAATACTAACAAGTAGTATATATGTTGTTAAAAGCCACTTCAAAATGAAGTATGAATGCATTTATATATATATATACATATACATATAATTATCATCGTATATGACAAAAATTGTAAAAAATAATATATATTTACAAATAAAGTCCGTCTTGTATAACGACGCATGATTATATTAAACAAATAATTCACGATTATCGATGTTACAAATATATTTGATATTTTTGAATATTTGATACAAAATTTGATACCTAACTGCATCTTGAATTTTCGCGTTGAAGTTTGCGTTTAGATATTAAATCTTAAAATAAGAAAATATTGCTCATTATTGCCATAATTATATAAAGCAGAATTACTTCGAAGTAAGCTTAATAATTAGCTTTTGGTGTACGGGCTGAGAGCTTATAATTGAAATTCTAAGCGATCTCATCGCATGGCCATAGTTTGCATGAGACTATCTGCCGCATCAAAAATATAATTTTGTAATACCTATACATCACTTAAGTTATGTATTTCTCTTACGTAAACTACGTATATTAATATATACGGGGTATAAGTGAGGTTAACGTCTGTTGCGTGTGATTCGAAAATTAATAATTTCAATAATGACGATTATTTTTATTAAATAAATTAGATTTATTATTTCAAATACTAAAAATAGATATATTTGATATTAACGCAATTTCGAAAAAATAATATATTTCAAATCAAATTGTAATATACTCTGGTGTTGAAATACATACGAGTAAAATAAAACTGTTTCCCATTACGATCGGAATATAAATTAAATATTTATCACTTTTTATCTTCCTGTATGACGTGTAAGTGACACTGAAATATCACATACAAGGGTTTAATCTGTGAGAAATATGTCTGCTCAATTTTTCTGATTTGGCCCGCATCAAAAATCAGCATCAAGAATTTCAGCTGAACCGCCAAGCGAGATATATTAGTCAATTTATGACTTTCGAGTTATGCTCCATCTAACGTTGCAGATTCAAATACTAAAACGTCAAACAAGATAATAAACACATATATTATTCGGCAAGTCTATCATTTTAATTGTGCATTCAACATAGTTAGAATAAAGAGCAGTTAAATTTATGTTTAACATTACAACTGATATTAATACATAATTATATAATTAATACATAATTCATAAATAATTAAATTTTCAATTATCATTTCCTTATACTCAACAATTTGTATATTGCTATAGATTTTGTCTTAGTAAAATTTAGATAATAAAACTTAGATAATATAAATATAAATATATTATATAAATTAGATTATATAAATATAAATATAAAATCAAAGACAAAAGTACTTTAACATTATTTTAATCATCATCGTAGGGAATACACAATTTTTAGAATGTTAACAAAATTAATAATATCAATTTATAATACATTAACTTAATTAATACTGCATTATAAACTCTTAAAGTAATAAATGAAACTTAGTGCTAAGTAATTTGTGGTATTGCATCAATTATAATTAGATTTCACTTTAATATGTAATTGATAACTTCTAATTCTGACGTGAACAAATATTTGATCTAAATTTGTGTAAAATTTATTATTATATAATTACAAATTTATACGTTTAAGTTCTTTAAATTCATTCAGAATTTGATGTACAATAATATTAATAACAATAATAATAATAATAATAACATATTAAATATTATTTATTTTTTATTGATTAATCATAAGTTCCAGGAATAAAACGCGAAAATTATTACAAAAAATAAAAAGAAATATAAAGAAATAAAACCGCGATTATTAAGTATAGTGTATAGTATATTTTTGTTACGCATTTTATTAATTTATCATAATAAATGATTAAACAACTCTGACAATTTCAAATAATAACAATATTCGTATTCATACATATAAACAAATATATACTCATACTAAAAATAATTCGAATTCCATTTTGAACGAATAGATTCTTAGTTTAACTCATCATCAATTATGATTCGGTATTACCATGCAATATATTTTCATTTATGATTTTTAAATTTAATTAATTTGTTATAATTTTATTTTAAATCGCTATGATTTTTTAATAAAACACAAATCGTTTTTTTGAATTTCTAACTCGGATCCACTATTTTCAGAATCAATACTTCAACTATTTTTATAATTTATACTCTAACATGAAAAGTTGAAAAGAAACCAAACATTAAAATTGAACTTTGTACATAAAAAGGACAATAAAATATATAAAAATTATGATATGGAAGTTAAATTTAATGCTTTATAATACTTTAAGTGGTATAAGTATTGTTTTGAACAAATAATTAAATAAGTTTTAAATATTATTTCTTTTAAATAATCACTAAAAAAGTATTAGATTTATTAAATTTTAACATCGTTGAAAATCTACAAAAGTATACGCATAAGGTGAAAAAAGATTTTAAATTAAGTTCTCTTATCTTTCTCATCGTGTTTGATTCTCGGCTTTTGAAATAGAATTATAAGTGCAAATCAAAAATACCAAAAGAAAGAAATTTAATCGATTTTGCGATTTTACATTAATTTATAGAACTGATTTACATTTTTCATCTACGGACTATTTTCTAAATCAGGTTAGAAATGTTTAAGTTATAGAAAATTTTAATTAATAATAACTTCCATATTTATTAATTACATGAATTAATATATAACCATGGTATTTATATTAATATACAAATCGTCGGATTCATGAAACTCGTCGAATTGAAAATTATATTTTACTTAAACTTACATTTCAACTAAACTGACAGGTAAATTAATAATGATAATAGTTCACTTTTATATAGTACGGTCCATTTCATTATTTGTTTTTCATTGATCAATCACTTACTCAATCACAATGTCATGACATTTATAAAAGTTGAAATAAATGTTACATAAATAATTCCACGTGTTATAATACTTTAATTAATCGTCGTCGATTAAAGGTATATTGAATTGCTTTATGAAACTATTTCTTCCTTATATATTGAAAGAAAAATATACAATAAACGTAGGATAATTCGATTTTGAATGTATATTTTTTAATTTAATATAGTAATTGATATTCTATAAATAATTGAAATTTGTTTAACATGTAATCGTTATAAAATGTTGTAAATTTTTCACTAATATTTTGTTCAGTGTATTCAAGTAATTCAAGCAAAGATAATGAATAAATAAGATATTATAAGAATTAAAACATTTTCTCTTAACAGTGTTGACATCAAATTTAAATATTAATTTAAAAATATACGACTTTAATAAGAGTATTAATCCATCCAAAATTGAACAGTTTATTTTACAGAATTTCATATTACCTGAATATAGTCTCATATATAATTTCTGTTAAGAAAAATGATTATTCACGTATTAATATTAAACGCTGATTTCTGAAGTTATTAAAAAACGCAGTTTGGTGAAACCGATAGACCAAAAGTACATAATTTAATGCTCTGTTCGAAAATTGTTTACGTATGTGGAAAAATGAATTTAAATCAATATATGCTTTCGGTTACGTATTCTTTGATGCTATTTTCCATCAGATAAAGGAAAAAATTATTTTAGTTTGCCAACTCTCATTGTAATACGTAACAAAAAACGAAAGAAAAAAAAACCTGAACAGTAAAGAAAAAAAAAAGAAAGAAATCATATAGAAATACTGTTGCACTGTTTCTTCAGAAAGAACTCTATTGTTACGTTTATAATAAAGCCATAGTTCGTTGACAACTTGGAAATATTTCATTGCAAAAAGTATATTAAAACTATTCAAATGAATGGAAATAAACATATTTTGAGTGGCATAAGTGACAATACGTATAATTCACATCGAAATAAGTACATCATTGTGTGTTGTGAGATTTTTGTTCAGATTTTACAGCTTGCGCTTTTTGGTTTATTATAACTGTTCAACTTCGTTATTAGCCAAATATTTACGAATGTGAAGTCCAGATTGAGAAAGAAATGTTCGGAAAAGTGCTTCTCCGGAGAAAAATTCTTTAGGTGAAGGACAATTGATTGCCGTTGTACATGTTCTGTGTCCATAAACTCATCCCTTTATTTCATTCGCTATAGTTTCTTCTCTCGAAATTCAACTTCAAAAACAATTTTAAAAACTGCGACTTAATTAAAAAAATGCAATTAAGTTTACATATTTTCTGGATAACAAACCCATCCTAAGCATTGTATAATTACACGAACTCAATTCATGACTAATTTAAAGCAATATTATAATAAGAAAGTTGCGTACACTAACGTTTAATCCAGTGTAATATTATTTAAATAAATGAAACTTATTGTTTATAATTTTGAATCATCTTTAGTTACAATCTACTGGATGCGTTCATTTTATTATGATTCTTAAATTCGTATGCGAAAGCGATCTTAAAAAACAATTGCTTTTCCCTTGAAACGAGTGCTGAATTCACGTAGTAATCACGTAAGTGTATTAGTCTATAAAAAATATTGCAAATTCAATTCCATTGTGGTTAGAATATAAAAAGTAGACAATTTGTAAAGTGAACACAATGCGCGGATACTATTAGTTTTAAGTTCAATTAAAATGTCAAAATATAATTAAAGTTTCGTTACTTTTTGTTAGTTTTCGTTAATAATAATATTCGGAAATTAGTATTTGAGGTCAGTATAAATTATTAGTATAAGGCAGATATGGTTATATAATTTCAGTCTTTTTAAATTGCAATGTGTAAATAGCCGTAAATTGAATTCTTGGCTAGATACTCTGATTAAGTTATGAAAAGGTTGCCATGCTTTCACCACAAAAAATAAGTGTGTCAAACCTTAATAATAATAATAATAATCTTTATTTATAAACCGTTGGTTTTTTTTGAATACATATATATAATAATAATAATTTTAACATTATAAGGATTTGGCCAATTTATCGGATTTTAATTTAATTTTAAATAATTAATTTTTGACTTAGCTCTGATATCCAATTTATAAATATAATATAAATATAAAATAAGCCATATGATGCTGATCTTTACACTCTTGTCAATAGCTTATCAGGTTTGACATTGTTATTAATTTAATAATATATTCAGACATTTTATAAATTCGCCGACTTTGTTAGTTTAAAATTAAAATTATAAATTAAAACTAAATTAAAATTTAGTATCAACGTTATATATAGCAAACGTAATTTCCATTTTAGTATTATAGTTCTCAATGAAATAGTTAAATATAATAAACGATATAATGACCACAATTTAAGATTTTATATAATTATATGTAATTTATTTAACGGGCAATAATTTGACTCAAACCATTTAACTTATGACCCGTTTTCTCTATCACTCGCGCTACTAATTTAAACTCTTTAAAGCATCAGAGGTTAATTTACGTCTACGTGGAAGCCTGTGATTAGCATTGTATTATTTGTACTCATTTCTTCAATTGTCAAGATTACATTATGGTGTAATAAATACGGAACGGATTTGTACACAAAATATCCAATTAAAACCAATTAAAAGGATATCGTTTATTATATCCTTTATTACATTATTAATCATATTTTTCTAATTTATTCGTGTTAATTAAAAATGACGGATGTAAAATGTAAACTTTTCCCTAAAAAAGTCTAAAGTTACTATCCCAGCAGGACTATGCCAGAATTAAGCAAATGTCCCAATTCTGGCACAGCAATGGTTACCAGATTATGTTACCAGATAACCAGGTATGTGCCAGTATTGCCCACTCTACAGAGTTAACAACCGAAATAGCAGCAAAACTGATCTCACTTAGTAAAAATTGACAACCAGTAAAGTGCCAAAGTTGAGCCAGGCATGGCACTTTGTATTATAAACTCTAATTCAATAATAATAATGTGCCAGATAAAGACCGATACTGAAAAGTTCGGAAACCAGTACTGGTAGAATACTGGTAACAGTACTGGGCCGACGTTATCACTCCAACGACGGTATATTACTAGGCCTACGTTGGTTTATAATTATAATAATACTGACAACTGGGACAATATTGGGCCATTTGAATTGACCCTGCGGGGTAATACAGAAAAAAACTTATATTTTTGAAAGTTTCGGTTCAAATGCTATAAATACAACATAACTGTTTATAATGTATAATATGATTGTTTTAGACAATATAATTAATAATTATTATAATTTTTAATCTATTTATCGTATTTTATTTAATTTAACACTTACTGCACTTAATTTTAATTTACACTTACCACTTAATTTACGAAATTAATTTCATATATAAATGTTATCTCTTCACAATTGTTACAGAATATAATTTCTATATTTATTTTCTAGTATTTCGGTATAATACTTCGATAAATGTTCATTACGATCATTTTTATATATGATTTAATAAATTTGTATTTAATCTGTGGTAAAGATCAAAAGAAGTTTGAATTCAATGGAATATAGCATTTTTCTTCTTCCAATTATAATTCGAACGTAGTAAAATATATTAAATAATAACAAATAGTACCAATTAAAAAAGTGTATATTTTAATAAAGTCTCCATATTCCGCACATCATAAAATATTTTACAAAAAGATCAGAATCCATATTTTTCCACACTTTATTTTATCACATATACATTTTAATTCAACGGTACATTGCATCCAAATAAGACTGTCGGGTAACATCTGCCAATCAACAAAATTGTAAATAACAAAAAACGAACATTTTGCTTCTGTTAATTGATATATGTTTTAAATTGTAGCGAAGATATACACCGCGTTCGAGTTTGATATGGATAGTTCGATTGATTTTATTATATTTTGATATTAATGTTGCCTGTCCTTAGTATTCCACTTTACCGAAGTAACTGACTCTTAACTTTACAATATTTGTTTTTTTGTATATATACATATATAAAGTAAAAATAATTCAAAAACTCATCAAAACAATGACTTACTCTGAACAAAATGATATAGTCGATTCTCTGACTATAAAAATTACGGCCCTATTTTTACAACCCCCGAGTGTGGAAATAACTTTATTTATATTACAGATTTATGTACCGAATGGCATTGATCTCGGTATACAGATCTGGAAACAACTCATATGTTTGCAAATAGACTATAAGCAACGTTCCTAAAAAGGAATGCACTCCATCAGAGAAAACGCGTTCGTGACAGCAGTGTGAGTTATGATGTAAGTTCCCACACTTATCTTGAAAATCAAAACTCGAGCAATGAAAATAGTGCAACGCAAAAAACGTTTAAAAAGCGCAAAACATTTCAAATTTAAAAGACTATGTACTAGAAAGTTTTAATTAAAATTAATGTTTCGGTGAAAAAAAAATACTAAAAAATAAAAATAACAGGAAAACATTTCCAAGTGAAAGTTCCATAAAGAAAGCTTGAAAAGAGATATTTTATTTAAGGAGTGACGTGATGCGAATCTCATATTCTTTCAACGTAAGATAAAAACCTGCGAAATCATTTTACAGGCCAGCAGATTACACTGCAGCAGTTTGGATAGCTGTCGGTAGGGAAACACTACTGATAATATTGAAAGTAACGTCAGTCGGAGGGATAATTAAAAAATATTAACTAAAGTTTTAAGGATGAAACATCACCTATGCGTAAAAAGGTTAGGAGTTGAAAGTTCGGTAAAATTAACTAAAAACGATTAACTTCAGCGTAGAATCGAAAATTTTGTTATATAAACTGAGCTGGAAACATCAACCAATAATTAATATATAATCGTATAATATGCCGTTTTAATATTACCGTGTATGATAGTTGATACGTTGGCTTTGTTTATCAAGAATTAACCAGCTTCGGTTATGATAAAAAATTTATTTTGATTAAAATCTGATAAAATTCATTTATTCCAAATTTTGTGCATAATTTATAATCATTTTACTGAACTAAACAAATTAATTTATTATCTTTACATCTGAAATTAGTATTTGTCGAAACAATGATGAAATTGATTTTTTTATTTCTTTCGTTGAATTTGTTAATTGATTCGTTGAAATGTACTCCAATTCGCAACAATAATTATTTGAATATTTTGTTTCTTTTTCTTGAAATAAATGTCTAAATGTTTGCAATAGTACATCTTTGTTATTGACATGAGCAACGATGCTTTAAATTAGTCATTGCTAGCAAGAATGTAGAATTGATGAATTATAAATCCACCTCTTGTCTGAAACTGGTCTGAATTACTGGAATCCGCACGACTCATAGTACTCCATTATTTCAATTATCTATTTGCAAACTTGCCCACTCGTTGAATGATAAACGACATGCTTGAATCAAAATCATTGAAATGAAGTTTTGCCAAGTTTTATAGAGCTTTAATTCATTTATGTTTTGTAAACTTATACATTGGTACTAATATAAAACAAACTTCCTACGAGAGAAATTTTACAGCAAAAGAAATTTCAATTTTAATCGCAATAAAATAACTACGAGAATTCTCGTGTACATGATCATTAACAGTTAATCTTGAGTTTGGCAACAACGTCCTATTTCTTTATAAAAACATTAAAATTAGATTCCTTTCGTAATTATAAGATTCGTTGCGACATTTTATTGTCAAATATACTAATTTGTCTATCCAAATTCAATTTGACTTTTAGTCACTCATGTTTCTGTATCATAAAATGGGTTTTATAATATTTTTGTATAAAAAATTTCAAGAAGAATTGATATGCATATTTCAGAATAAAATCTGTGACAGTAAGAAAATGTTTCCAATATTATACTGGAATTGGTATTGTAAATAATATTATAAATCATTCTTGAATAATGCATATAGTAACCAACTACTGGATAATAAAATATTGTTTTATTTAATAATGATAAATATAAGAATAAATAAATTTGCAATATAAATTTTTCTATAGTCACAATAAATTGCTTAATTTCGTTTTTATTAAGTATTTTTTATATTTAAAATAAATTGACAAAATGGGAGAAGTTATTTTTCGGTTTTGCATTTATTTATTGTCAGTAATTATTCACTTGCTTTAATAACATTTATCATTGCAAACCAGAAAATCGATTACTTGATTGAAATTGATATTCTAAGTATTTGTGTATTTGTGTAAAATTACGGATATAAATGTAAAATGAATTATTAAATAATCGAACGAAACCATTTGGAAAACTTCTGAATATTAATATTTTTTTACATTTTATTGGTATTTGTTCCGTTTGTTAAACTGATCGAATTCAATTTGAAAAGGAATTGTTTTTGATTGAAAAAAGTAGATATTCGCGCATAATTTCTTATATTATTTTATTACTTATATAATAATAAATTTTGTCTTATATGTCATAAATCAAAATTATTTCTATTTTGTCTTTCGTATATAAGTATATAGTTTTCCTTTTTCATAAAAAATACAAACTATATACTATTTTAATTTTTTATTATTGGTTTTAATAATTGATTTTACCTAATATTTTCAGATCATTTACTTTCTTTAAAATTGCTTATCACAACATTTTCCACTTGATGTTTTCTGAATTTCAATACGATTGCACCATACTTTATTACTCGAAAAAATAAAAAAATTAATAAATCAAAAAATATCTAAAAATATTTTTTTTTAATTATTGATAAGAACTTTGATCATTAATTAATTAATTAAAATATTCAATGAAAATACTATTATAATAATATATTTATTGTTTAAATATAACTGGAGTCCATACAGAAATAGCGTGAAAAAAGTATTTAATTTGATAAAATGTTGAAATTTAAATTTAATATCGAAAAAATATAAATATATATATTTCTACAAAAACAAAAAATATACCTATATTTACATTAAACATTGTTGACGTTATAAATCTTTTTGCTTACATAAAAAATACTTATGTTTACATAATTTTTACACTATGCTAATAATAAAAATTGTTTGAAAATTATTTTCATTATATTATTATTCTAATTTGATTAACCCATTCTTATATAAATAGAATTTTTTAAACCGTGAATTAAAACTGAAATCGCCAGAACGTATTATCAAACATATAATACAAAAAAACAGTTTGTTAATAATATGGAATATTTATATAAAAAAATTACCATATTTATACCGCGCGATGAATTTACCTCAATAACCTAAATAATCATTCCACGTACGTGAAACACGTCGACAAATTTGAAGGGGAAAATCCCACGAAAAATGCAATTCAGCAGATATATTCAATTAAGTTTCAGGGGTAATTAAGATTCCATCCGTTTATCCGAACGCCATCTGCAAATCTGACGCGAATTAATTATTATATCAAATTGTTACGGATATCAACTGGATTTTAATTACACCCTTTGCGTGTAATATTCGCGCGTAAAGCGAGGCTGTAAAAATACCTTTATCGCGCGCGTTTAATAATCGAAAAATACATAAAAATCGATTACATCGGTGTTTTTTATTCCTGTTGCAATTACAACGACGGAAAAGAAGAAAGCGCGAGTTCGTTCTTTGAGAACATAAATCTTCGACTGTTTACTTCTTCTAATGAAAACTTTCATATTTCACAAGCGGCTTTTTTTCATCGGATAATTACTCAGTTCATCAAGAAAAAGTTCCGTCGCAGCCAACTTCGACACTTACTGACACGCAAGTCCAGGAAAATGCATATATATTGTGTGTATATATATATATATATATATATATATATGTATTCATACTTTTATAACATTATCCAGTCATTAACTATTTGTTACATCGCTGGAATTCATAAACGCGTTAAGTGAGCCGTCGCAAATATATATACACACACAATAAATATATATATATATGTATAAACTTTAGTTGTCAAATAATATTATACGTTTAATAACGATGTGTGCTGTTCTATTATACTTTATCCCTGTAGACGTTGAAAAAGCAAATACTTGACAGTAAGATATGTATTTAACGTAACATTAAACAATGCCTGAGACTTGCAAATACTGCAATCGAATTTTAAAAAAAGAGAATAGCGCGAATTAATATCCGCTAATTTGAGTGTTCGCATTTTTTCAAGACATTCGTATTTCCGGGTGTTTATCGTAATAACACGTTGCGTCAAACGTGCAATCAACTTGTCGGTTTAATTCCGTCAACCGAGCCGGCATTTCAAGAAAAGGAATTGTTAACTTCAAATACAATTAGTCAAACTGGGTCGACTTATTTTACAACTTGTTTATTTTATAATGCATACGATATTCTGTATGTGTGCGAGAGAAAGACAGAGAGAGACAGAGAGAAAAAAATGAGTAAAACTATTTGGTAGAAGGAAATTCGCACACGAAGAATGTACAAATAAGATCAATCTAAGAACAATTTAACGAGCGTATAAATCATGATAATTTAATGGTTATATCAGTTTCAAATGGTGTCGAGTCAATCCAACGAGGAAATTTCGTAGCCAATTGTTGGCAAAACATGAGTATCAAAGTGCGCTCATTTATCATTTTTTTTTCAATGTGAATAATTGGTGTGGTACATGTCAGAAGCTGGATCCTCGCGCGAGCATGTAGATGTGCAGGTCGGTATGTTGGTAGCACTTGAACTTGTCAGACAGCCCGATCCCTAACGCGCGAAAGTAAATTGCAGATGTTGCCATGCAGGGTGATAAGTTATTCCGAAAGGAAATGTATCCGGACCGCTGAAAATTGAACCGAAATTGGAGCACGTGTATCAATGTTGTATCTTAAAAAAAAAGTGGAATGAAAAGATAATAAGGGAACAGGTGGTGTTTGGTTTAAAGAAGGTTTTAGACAAGTTTCGGAACAAATATTCTGAGTATTCATTTTGATCAGATAAGAATACGGAATTACTGTCAAACGATTGTTTTTGGCGTTTTAAATGGTATTTCATCTTAGTTAAATATTAACATCAGTTTAACATTGGGTGTTAATAATTGAATATTACTGGATTATAGTGAAGTTTGCCATCCCACACCTTGACATATATTATTATTATTATTATTATTATTATTATTATTATTATTATTATTATTATTATTATTATTATTATTTTATTAACGACAGAATGGACACTTATTAATTTGTTATAATACGCGTTTATTGACATAGATTATGTAAAAGCTCTGACAAAATTAAAGTTTAATAATTATATTGTAACGTTTTAGCGTTTGACTTTGACTCAAAATTAATAGAATTAAAGAAAGAATTATTAATCTGCAAATTGTTACCAAGCTTTTCTACTTGATTTTGCGAATTTTGAATATTAATTTTTTATACAGGCTAAGAAACGTGCAATTAAAAATAAGGTCAGTTAAACATACGAACTTTACAAGAAAAGTAAATATTATTTACTTGGAGGCAATTTTAATTCAGTAACTATGCTGAATATTTAAATTACTATAAATTCAGTAACGTTGCATTAACAAATTCTACTTCTCCAACAGTTATTTTGCTTTTACTATATAATTTTTACTGAATCTTTAGTATAATAGTTATTAATCGATTCATTTTCTGCGCGATTAATTTATTGAATGTTTTAAATAATATCGCATAATTGCGAAACAATTTTTACTGTACAGTTTGATCAGTTTTTCTTGAAGTGACTACACTTCATGTTTGTATATAATTTTGTTTTTCAATTTGTTTTGTACCTTAAGGACTCATTGCACAACTAACGACACACATAATTTCCCTTATAAAGTAATTTTCTCAGTGTAATTGTCAAAATTACTCTGAGTAAGTAGCAAAAAATGTAACGCAAAAATTTTCTTTTCTTTATTCTGAAAATAATAATGTTGCAGAATAATTATGTATAGAGCTAACAATAAGAACGAATAAAACGAATTAAATTTGGAAATTAATATGATTATTACCCGAAAGATAAAACTTTACAGAAGGCAATTCTATTGTTCTGTAATTATTATAGTGGATTTTAATTTAACGTATAAAAGCTTTCAGTAGTACAAATGAAATTGTGTGAATACGAACGATAAGTCGATCGTATATCATCGACTATGACATTTGCTAAACTAACTGGAGCAATACAATGAGAAAAATTGTACAGAAATAAATAAATTGTAAATAATACAAGTAGGATACTGTTAAAAAATGTGTGTACCATACAATAAAAAGTACGTATTATCTGATTTAAATAAAAAAACTGTTTTTAAATTAAATAGTATTTGTAAAATATTTAAAATTCTTCTTCTTTTACTAATCATTCGTGTTTCTTATAAAATAAATTTTTTCTCTGTGTAGAAATTAGCAACCTTTTTTGTGACTTAAAAAAAGTAAACTAAAAATAAAAAAAAATAAAGAGAAACTCATGTTTAATATGTATTATAATAATATAAATAATATTTAAACTTATATAAAACATAATTTTTTAATTTAATTATATATAATAAAAAGTAATTTAAATTAAATATTTTAAAACGGATTGCATAGTTTAATAAGTGATTTATTATCATTCGGGAATTAAATGTAAACGCTTTATAAAAACGTGTTTTATATACGCCAATTACATTTTCTCTACACATCATAATAGTAAAAATCTTAAGTAGATTCTTAAATTTAAGTTGATATAAAATTAATTGTTTTATTGCACTATTATTAGACTTAATTAAAAACGTGTTCTTTTCTGAATTAACTGAATTATTATGTTTTAGTTATTATTCCACTTAAATAAACAATATGAATAAAAATTAATAAACAGACATAAACTCAATTTCCTCAAATTACTAAAATATCTTGCATTAATATACATTGTAACAAATGTTCAATACTACATCGAATTATAACTACGCTGCCATGAATCAACAAGTATTTTAATCTTCTTGAAAACATATATTCTTCTCTAGAAAATATTTCTTTTCTAACTACGAATAACTAATATTTTATACATACCAACGAAAAAGCTGTATATTATTTATTGGCAAATTACGTTAAGAATAAAGAACAAAATTGCAAGCAATTATATAATATTATATAATTATGACTATAATTATGATTATATAAATATACTAATTTTTTTATTAAAAAAATTAATTTCATGCTTTAGTTTATCCAATTATGAAAAATATGCAATACAAAGTCAAATGTCAAATGTCTTGATATATATACAATAAAATCTCTTTCTTAATTTTAAAATTACAATTTTTTACATTCTAATCATCCAGTTTACCTACTTTACTAATTATCCGAGAATTTCATAGAAGTAATTAACCAAATTATTTTGTAAACTCTGACACACGGCTTTATTATTAACGAACGTGGTCGTATTTTAATTACATCAATTAATTATTATTAATTATTGACAAATATTAAAGAATCGATTAAATAAGAAAAATTAATCCCTCTGAAGCATTATTGTCGCGAGAATACTCAATAATCTCCTTATTGACGTAGATATCTCTTAAAGTAAACAAATTAGTGATTTTCAGTTCATTTACTGAACTGGGTTAAATCAATAATCAGTTCTATTCGATTTGTAAATTCGTACTTTGCAAATTTATGTTTTCCTCCAAAGAAATTACTGAAAATCAGTAATTACTTTTTTGCGTGTGAACAATGGCAATCTTATTTAAACCATTTTCAAACCGTAAAGGATGTTTATTTTATCCTTTTTTGAAATTTTTCAAAAAATAAAATAATTATAATAAAAAAGTCGCTTAAAACAGAGCAACTTATTACACACTCTGAACATTATTTATTTTTATGTGTAATGTTATTTTTAATGATAACGTTTAATGCTCATTATAAACGGTAATTACGTCACAAATATGTTATATATTTTAATTCTTCAACCACCGGTATAAGTTGACACCAGTTCCTAGTTCATTTATATGTTTAATATTAAATGAATGCGTATTACGTAATTAATGTATTTCAATTTTTATCTAGTTAACATTATATAATAATATTTTTAATAAATACATAGGGAACATAATTATTTCGTAAAAAAAGTAAAGTTAAAGCCGTTATGTTATTTATTTATATAGATGATACAATCAACAACGTTATAAAATTCAACTATAAGTACGTCATCGTTACGCATAGTAATAATATAAATATTACTATAGTAATATAAAGTCAGCTTTATATATAATATAATATAATAACAATAAATTTATATAAATATAGGCATATATATTTATTACATTCTTATGTTTACATTTTTACTTTCATATATAAACATGTTTGAAGTTTGAAAACAGAGTTTCTTTCATTTTATATCAAAATTGAGATTACTAGATTTTGATTTATGAAATCGTATATATTTTTATTAATGTTTTTTTTATGATGAATAGTTAGCTCTGGTTTTTGGAATGGAAAATTTTATCACAAATTTCAGAATATTACTTTTGAACTTTATATTGTCATTAATAAATCAATTTTAGTATGTCAATTGAGATAAAATACGAATATTAAAGGTCTGTGGATCCAACCAATGTAAATCCGTTCAATAAAATATCTTAATTTACACATTAATCATAATCGAAAAAATTATTGTAGAAATTCAATGAAAATGAAATCAGTGTATACAATTGTTTGAATATCAAACCAACATTTTAAGTTATTGTTTATTTCAATGGGAATTTATCTTATTACATGCTGCATTAATGTAAATACCTATAAATAATTTTCACTACCAATATAGAATACGTTTCCCGTAATAAAAAATATTTATAATACGCTTAGTACCGTAATGTAACGTTTATTCTAAATTCAATACGATTTTATTATAATCTCGTTATACAAAATTACTTTCTTGACAAAATGTTATTATATGTAATATATATATATATATAT
>JABFQC010001316.1:0-20006 GCA_022817085.1 Psilanteris sp. ZL-2020 | reverse complement strand
CATTAATACCATACATTATTATTAATTTTTTTATTATTATTATTATGATAAATATTGATTGTTTAATGAAGGCAAGCATGACAGCATTACGATAAGAAAACTAAAATGACTTAAACAATTATATTATGATGTATAACTATTAATATTATTATTTATTAATTTCATAATTCTTTACAGTTAATAAATTATTGCCATTTTTCAATAAAGAACAAATAATTGGTATCTTATATTATATTGTAGTGATATAATAACTATTACTTAATATTCCATAAGAATTTTTACATGTAATTATGAGTGAGAAATGTTAATATTTGGTTATGATAAATAAAAATTAATTTAATATTTTAATATGAAATATCAAAGTAGAAGTGGAGAAAATGTTTTTACGACAAGAATATTTTTACGTAATTTTGTTTGAGTAGAATGTCAATATTTTCTTTTCTTATAACAGATTTCATAATAATTGTTAGATGTGGAGATCTGTTTTATTATTTGTAATTAATAAAGTTAATGATTATTACAAATTAGTTATTCGTGTGGTATTTTTAATATATGTGATTTTGAGACAACGCTATTCGGTAGCACATGAAAAACATTACGTCATTCCATCTGAATAACTTTTCCATAATAAGCTTTCAATTTCTAACCTCAATTTAATTTCAATAGAGACTTTTAACTTATAATGTTTCATTGTGTTTTGACATTTCCTAAATATATTTTATTGATTTTCTATGCGTTGTCCGACATTAATTTTGATAGTTTTTATATGAGAATTACAATACCAATATTAGTAAAAGCTGTAATGATGAATAATCAATTTGTATAAAAAATATTCCTTGCATCTAAAAACATGTTAGTTTTACAATTAATTATGATAAATTAAAATTTAAGAATATGCACGAAGAAAATAGTTTGTGATATTGATTAAAAAGTTGCTGGAACAAAATGTTATTGATATATGAACAGCAAAATTGATTTAAAAAATTTAATAATGTTTGACAGTATTTGCCAGATTACAGATTGTACGTTGTTAATGGAATTAAAATAATTACTTTGCTACATAAAAACAGCAGGTAGTGTGAAATTGTATAATTACTATGCTTGATTTTATTTTAAAAGTAATAATTGTTAATATAAGAATTTTAATTCTTTAATATAAGAATTTTTAAGATTACTAAAAATGAAAAGTGTAACTACATCTCTGAAGAATTCTCATCATGAAAATATACTAACATTAAAGGATATTTATAATTGAACAAGAACAATTCTGATTTAAATGTTAAGATTTATACAAACTTGACGTTAAAATAGCTAAAATGACAAAAAATAATTAAAATATGATATAATTTAATTATAACTCACAAATGTGTTTTTTGTTTAATTGAAATTAAATATGTATCATTTTATTATTTCCATTTATATTTATATTTATATTCCATTTATATTTTTTATAGTTTATTTTTCATATAAAATTAATATAATTTTGTTATCATTATGAGTAACATTTTTGGTTTTGTATAATTTCTATTTAAACCAACAACTTTAATGTAATCAACGTAATGAATAAATCTTCGCAGTTCAATAAATATATTATTGTTAAAAGAAATGAATGTTTACTTAAGCCAATCAATTTATGAAACCAAGGTTTTGTTTACTGTCGATAAACAAATAATTCTTCTCCGTGTAAGATTAATTATTCATAAACAATAAATCATGTTTATATATATTTAATTATAAACGTTAAAATGAAAACAGGCATTTCTTTGCAGACATTATTCTACCGAAAAAAGAACAATCCATTTGGCGCAAATAACAGTGAGCGCTTATTTCGATCTCCGTTTGAATATAAAATTCATTTATTCGCTATTTCGCGTGATTATTTATTTGAATAATGTTTCTGCGAAATGCAATAAAGCGCGTGTTATCACTTGTCAGCGCGATAAAGTACCACGAATGAATGCATTATTCCGCATCTGATCGAGAAAACAATCAGTCAAAACCTCGACGGAGCGTATTAGTACTGTTTATAATAATGTTTTGCAAAGCCGGATAAAACGCGTGGTGAACGACTGGTTGACCTCTTTGAGGCGCATAGATAATACGTTAACACGTGCACTGGAAGGCACAAGCGTGAATTATAGCGCATGGTCCTTAAATTTAATTCGCGAGACGCTCGTTATATATAGCGAAAATCAAGCGGGGCTGACAGACTCGAGCCTACCTGGCTAAACAAAAGCCACTATCGGCCGGGTGTAAATCATTTTCGAAAGAGCTCGAGGTCGTGGAGGTCTCTTCTCCCCCGTGTCTCGTCTCGCATTTAAGCAGACCACACAGGCCGATACCTTAGACACCCTCGAGAGACTGCCGCGTCTCGCTTGCGATTCTGTGTGGGTAGACGTATCGAGTGTTTAAGCTGCCAAAAACTTATCTCAAGTGCACGTCCGGTCTCTCACGCAATTCGCATCTTTTTTTGTCCTTCGTTGCCCGTCAAATGTTGGCTATTTCGTGCGCCCTCGATCGATCGCATTATTACGCCGACCAAACCATTCCACTTTGTTCATTTGTTATTTATATTTGTTTTCAAATCCGATCCGATCGCCACAAGCCTCGGCCTTTTTGCCTTTTTTACGTGGGCTATTTAAAAGCCGAAGAATGAATAACGTTTCATCTGATCTTTTTCTGAGTTGTTCATCAGTGACACTCGTCCTTCCATTCTTCGTCGGTAACCCCTTTTATAGAAGTCGGAACGATTCACGAGACGATTCCTTTTTTTTGTATTATTATTATTACTATTATCATTTTTTTAAAATAAAACCGTCTACTCATTCCTGAGAAGATTTCGCCTAGCACTGAATCCCATTGGCGTTTCACTGAAATGCAAAATTCAACGCACTTCTTGTTCACAAAATTTGTATAAAAACCAAATTAAGGTCAAGCGATCGATTTGACCGAATACAGCGTTAACTGCAAAGAACGTCGCAAGAAAAACCGACCCGTCCATATTTCGAACATATTCGTGTTCCACTTGAATTGCTTCGTAAAAATTGGCGTAAAAGTGCGACCTTATCTTTCGCGCCGTAGAAAGTTATTAGTTATTGTTATTGTTTAAGCGTAAAAAGCGAGATGCGTGCTCGAGATGAAATACCTATCGGACGGGCAAAAAGATCAAGAGAACGGTGCAATTGCACCAGTAAGGTTGCCGTCAGTGAAACGCATTGTCGATCTCACTGTACCATATTCGCGGCGTTTGCTCACCGCGCGCGAGAAACACATTCGAAAAAAGCGAGACGAGAGCGACGAGAACGTTTAGATGCCACGGCGAAGAATGAGTTACTGATTGTAAGATCCGATCGGCGTGCTGCTAGTACCTGCCTGGTGCGGGAACCCCTTCCCTGCCCTATCCACGATGGGACAACGAACTAGTGTTTTCTGTCGGCAATCCAAAGCGCTTTCGAGGCGACGCACGCGCCCGCTTTGATACCAAATTAATGAGGCCCGTGTCTCGACTTTGATTTTGGACCAAATGTCGCTTAACCAGCCGCGTCGCTGGGAAAGACAAACCTTGCAATCCCGGACGAGATAACAACGTCATTTTATGCTAAACGCTTGTCCCGGCTTTGGCCGACCGATCTAATAAAATAGAATTGCCAATGGGATTTGGTTTTAATAACGCGCGCTCCTAGATCGGGGCTTACGTCCGAAGTTGCGGAATTTGGATTGGCTTTTTTTTAAACTAAAAATAATAGCATCGCTTCGAATTGGGTCTTTTGTCGAACTCGCGACGGGTTTTATTCTAATTTTGTGCAACAACGTTTATTTTAAAATTGGTTCAATTATTTTTAGGGTGTTTTTGTCATGTATTATGTCAAATATTGTAGCTTGAAGTAACGGACGAACATCTTATATACGTTTCCCTTTTAAAGTTTTACGGTATGAAGAACTTTCAGTTGGTTTATTGTTCAAATGATTTCGCTAAAAGAAAAAAACTAACAAACCAATGAGTAGAGAATACCGTCATTCTAGTTATGTTTAGCTTTTTACAACAAAATGGAAAAGTTTTTTCTTTTTCTCCATGGTAATAGCGAAATGATAATGATTTTATCTTCAAAGAAATCATTAAAAGTGACTTTATAATTCAAACAATTCAATAAGTTTGTTGGGTATTCGTCTATAAATTCATAGCCGGAAGTGTAGGTTTATTTCCATTTCAACTAATCTGTCTGAGAACTTTAGCTGGAATAGAATTTAGTGAGCAAAGACTGATATAGATTGTTTGACGGAACGTTCGCCGAGACCGATCTGCGTCAAACTAGATCTCTTTTGTGGCGACTAATCTATAATTGATTGGAAAACAGTGAATTTGAAGTGGCCGACGGGGATCGTTTATTTGATCAAAAACGGATCGAGCGCGTTCGGAAAAAACGTAACGGTCGTTTTAAAATAACAGCCGCCGCGTGTCTCCGGGCGCCGATTGCTCGCCAATCGGCGATACGTTAACGACAGTTTATTACTCGAGCTTGTCCTTTTATTCCGGGGAATTATAAGATTCAACCTGCTCGCATTATCCCCGGATCAGGTCTGCGAATAAAATTCGTTATCTGCGAGGTTCATAAACGGGCTCGGGGTGTATTGGTAACGGCATTTCGAATACACGCGTGCAGGTGAGCGCGGCAATTAGCATACCGGAGCGTTCGAGGAAATCGCGAGTCATCCCAGTGATCCGAGAGTGACTCACGCGAGTCACTCGCTTCCCTAGACGGATGAATGAAGTTTAAAAATTGTCGGCCATTTTTGTCCTTTTGCCGAGTCGGTTTTAATTGCGCCGGCAATTAAATCAGTCCTGAATTCGGAACGTGACTCGAATCTCGCAGGGGACGAATCTAAATGCAAATTCGACAGTAATTATGTAACAATTTACGACGCGAGATTCGTTGCGACGATTCCGTTATGTCTTGTGCAATGATGCGATTTCGTCGTGTCGTTGGCATAATATGTGCGCAAACAAATGAAGCGTGTATCGTTCACAAACAGTTCATAATAAAGTCACACACCAGTCGGGGCGGGTTTCGCAACGAACGGGCGAATAATTTATACGAGTTCAAAGAGAATTGCACAAGAATTAGCTGTCATGAATATATCTATCCGGCTGACTGGACTCATGATTCGTTCTTATCCGCTACACGTTCGTGTCACGACTGGACAAAGGATCTACAAAGGGCGCTGAGATATCCTGGCGCTTAGACGTTATGTATGAGATTTGATTGTGACACTTCGGGAAATTTGTTGATCAATCAGTTTTTGTCTCCTCGGTGATTAATGCACCGATTAAATTAAGAAAAGACGATACTTTGAGTGGCATTATTTTTTTTCCTTTTCAGCGAGATCAACCATTATGCGCGTTCGTTTTTAATTTTTCAATTTATAATCTTTACGATTATTTTGCTTGCGACGTATTTTTTAATTCCAGACAGAGTTGAGCTGAATTCTTCATCTTATTTGCTCCAATAATAATATATATTTCGTTCTGCATAAATGCTGCACTGGCATTAATCTTGGACGATTAACGTCGATTTGAATGTTTCTTTTTAGATACTGAAATACGATCTGTTGATAATTTTATACTAATCTGTAATTATAACAAAATATCTAAAGGGAATATCTTTCATTAGAATATAGAATATAACATTATTATAACAATTTCAATCTATTTTATTAGTAAATTATAGAATATGCAATTTTTTATTTAATTACGTTTAATTACATTTTATTTAATATTAAGTCTTTTATTTTAATTACGTCCTGATTGCATGTAGTTATTACTCTGCTAAGAAAGGGCAATTGCATCCAAAATTATTTTAAGAATATGTATATTCATGACATGTATATTTTAATACCTTAATGACATTTGAGGAAATTATTTTTACACTGATAAAAGTAATCTTACAAATTTTAACACACTAGATAATAACCATAGGAACAGTGAGCAAAAATATAAATAAACTTTAGATAATCTCATTGTTTTTATCACTATTTTGGCAATATTTGACATATTTTTACAAGTTTCGTACCATAATTTATCATATTATTTACATTTTTGCCCATTTTCCCTACCGTTATTATCTAGTTTAGTAAAATTTGTCAGATTACTTTTTTCAGGGTATAAAAATAAAAATAATAAAAAACGTTTATTATTATTCGAATTATACACTAATCTTCAGAGAGAATGTATGGCTGCACTAATAGTCATACCACATAACACGAATATACAATTACAAGCAAACGAGATTAGGATCGGATATTGAAAAAAATACGGTTTTAACCGATTTGTTTGAACGTTTGATTCCACCATAACAAATATTCGCAAACGCTTACCCGAATATGACTAAAATATATGTGAATGAAGTTCATAACAAACGGGCAATTTATTACAAAACATTTACGAGCGTATGTTCCCGTTCCTGATTAATAATATATTAGCTTAAATTAAAGGACTAATTTAATCTTGACTATCTAAGCAAATTTGTACCCAAGAGATAACCGGTGATTCAAAAAGCAACGTAATTTATGTTCTTAAACGACACAGCGCAGCTTTGCACTAGACATGAGTTTGTACGTGTAAGATTACATAAATCCGACAAAGTGAGTTTTTTCGCCGGCATTGATCGCAGATATAAAATTTGTAATCGCGCGATATCGCGGAATAAACACAAAAATATAATCGAGGATTGTTAATCGCGCGTTAGTTTCTATTTATCGTCCTGCGTTCGTTCTTATCTCGTGTACATACGCGGTTTCTATTCCCTTATAAACGGCGTCAAAGACAGCGGTGCCATCCCAGTAACACGGACTCTCACCGCTTTTTACACCTCCGTGAAATCCAGAGAAATTTTTTAATCGCCTGAAACACGCCGTAATGCAAGCCGCCGGAGCGAGCCCGATGTAACAGAGACCGGATCGTGCCTAGGCAGCTTCCGGGCCTTGTACGTACGCTCGCGAGAAGACGAGCCGTCTGCCGTGGCGCTACTATTACCGCCTCCGGAGCTCGCTCATTAATTACGTCACAATCTTTTTAGAGTCCGCTTGTTTTCGGGCTCGGCCGGGGCCCTTCGTATATACGAGCGCGCGAGTGTTATGCTAATAAACGCGCGATAAAAATCAGCCGCGTATTAAATTAAATGGCCTTTAAATTGCCCCGATAAAGGCGAACCAATTTTATTCGCGTTCGAGCCGAAAATCCGCACAACGGCGCGCGTTTATTTGTTCGGCGATCGACGATTTTGCAAACGCGCGCGTTGCTCTCGTTGCGTTTATCAATTATGTTTTCTTGCGCGGAATTGCGTCTATATATGTTTACATATATATATATATATATATATACACACAAAAAGTAGATGTAGATGTACGGCAACCAACTTAAGTGCACTCGATGATGATCGTGATACGACGTATTCGCGAAATTATTCATTGGACGTTGGTATTAAGTTAATTGGAGATGAGCAGACTCGATAAGAGTCGCAGAATCCGTGATGGAATTTCTGAGCTGGAAGCAGGTGTCGCGCGCGTTCGCATATTATATCCGCGAGTAACCAGTTCTTACTACCTGTCCCTCATCGAAATCTTGGCAGTCGGCTTGTCGCCTTTTCAACATCGATACATTTTTTTCATACCCGACAAACTGTAATTTTCACTTTTTAAATTGTAACCCGCCTAAATGCCGGACAAATTATACCGCGATTTTTACGTCGCCTCCTTTTTTGCTATTTACAGAATCAAGAACTGAGTTCGCTTGATCAGATGCGATCTTAATGGAGAAGTATTAAACGCTTGTTGACCTTATTAAAATTATTATTTCAATAACGCGAGGTTTTTCAAATGCTTCGCATTCAATTACGCGTTTCGGAAATAACAAATTACAATGCAATTTGTTTAATTTGTCTGTGAAAAAATTATGTTCAAACGTGTTTCGCGTTGAAACAAGTTTTAACGGGGAACACGTATGTCATGATATTTTGACATCGTATAGTGTTCGTTAGATCTTAGCGATGGTCGCAATTAAATAATAGCTTTTCATTCGTGTGGTTAATTAATTTCAAATACAATTATAACTGCAGGTTCTTACTAATTTAAACCGATTTAATATATATGATGAACGAGAATGGTTTCGCGTGGGTTTACCGGTGTCCTTTACGACAAGCGAATGTTGGACAGACCCTGATTTACTTCTTTGCAATAGAAATATTGACTGCTGTTGTTACACAATTACTGTTACAAAATGCACTGGGATCCGTTCTAATAAGGCGACAGCTTATGACGTGTGGAACAATTTCTCATCTCGTTAACAATTCACATCGATCAGAGGTTGGACTAGACGTGGGCTAAACTTATGATTCATATATATGTTTATAAATATATATAAATGGAAATAATTAATTTAATGTTAATGCAAAGTTCTTAATTGAAGCTGTACGAAATAGTTAATTCGCTTTGTCCAGGAATGTCTGTATCACCTTGACGAATATAATCTACTGTGCCAAATTACAAACACATCAAGAACCCTTTTTTCAGTCGTTAACAATAGCCAATAAAACACATAGACCAAGCGACTGGTTCAGCAAATTATGAAGAAATAAGAAAAGTAGGATAAACATTAAAAAAATTGTAAATTAAAGTTAAACGATATGATTGTTTTTGTAAACTGATTGGTAATTGTATGTTTAGCATTTTTCGCTTTTTTCATATATTTTCCATATTTTTATTCTCTAAAAATTATGTAGGATTCAATTTTGTTGGATTACACTACTGAGAGAAATTTGGTAGTACAAATTAGCATAATTAATGTTAATTGAGCATTATGACTGACGAATGTTAATTTTGAGCATGTTTCGTGTTACGAAATGTATAAAGTATATTAAAAATGCTACATATAAGAAAAAAGTATTAAACTATCGTCTAAAAGACGTTAACATGTAATACAAAACATTAAAAATTATCATTATCAAATATTTGTCAGTCGTGATGCCCAATTAACATAGTTCGAGTTAAATTTTACTACTAAATTTCTCTAGTATATTATATTTGTAGTATATCAATATTCGTGGAGAATATGAACAAATTAGCATTTTACTTAATTTTCTTTGGCTTTTAAACTTTTCATCATCATTATCCAAACATTTATGATAAAAAGGCAATTCATTTTGATAATAATAACATAACGTACCCTTTCAACGGCAAATGAAAAAGTCAGAATTTAATTTCCGTGTTGTATGTTATAGCTTATTGTTATCGCTGTTGTTATTATTAGACTTTTCCGATTTGTGACCATGAAACAGTCACGGGTAACACAAAAGAGACGTCGTCGCCTAGGTATAGTTACTAATATCGCGTATTGTTGCAGCACGCAGTCACTTTTATGCAAAACAGTCGCACGAGCGCTCGGATCATAACGCCTTATTCGTATAAGCACGTATCCGACCGCCGTCAAACCCAACCCTTCCAATTTTTTATCACTTCCGAGAAGGTCCGCAAAGGAGCACAGGATGTTCATTGGTCGGAAAGAAATATGTTCTTCTATGAGGTAAATTATGTACGGGAAACAAACGTGTTCCTTTTATGAACTATGAAATATAATTCCGAACTTGCTAAAATTGAATATTCTGAAATATGGATAAATTAAAAATTGTATAATATTATTTAAACGTGTTGCATATAAATATAATATAAATTGTTATATATAAATTGTCACAAAATTCGGTTGATTATTTATTTGCTATTTATGGTAATTAAATTTTTAAATTTATACTACAGATATTACGTTCACAAAGCGCTGATTTGTTTTTGTTTGTAGTGTATTATTCTAAACGTTTTTTTATTTATAAAGAGTAAAATAATTATTTCTTCTTCAGAGTCATTTGTTATAATTTCTCCTTCCTTTTAAGTGCATTGTGCACGCGCAGTATTTCCCGAGCATGGCATATGAAAAAAGCCGTTAATCCCGTGCGGTTACGCTCGAATGGCGTTTTTGCGGTTTAAGACTATTTTTTTGCACTATAAAAACTTTGGACGACAAAAAAGGACTTTCGCCTCAATTTGCATGGATCTGTTTTTATCTGCGGAGTCTTTGAGGTCAGGACGGCGCTTCTTTGCTCGCCAAGTGCACTGCAGATCGTGATACTGCGAGATTTTACGACTGTTTTACTAGAACACTTTGTTGCTTTTTGGACTTTTTCCGTCGATGAGATAATATAATTTTATTTTTTACAGATGTTATTTTAATGAAATTATATTCCCTTTAAGACTGCTCGGAGAGACAGAGTAAATTATGTAATTATTACGTTGGGTTAGCGGTTACCAATTTGCACCGTTTCGGTTTAAATTAAAAAGACTGCTTTTAGACGACGTTAACTTTATAAGCTGCGATTTTTAAGAGCTTTTCGTTTTTAAATTTACATTCATCATATTAATCCGTCACTTTTAATCCCCCGCTTGCAATGAACTCAACGAAATGCGATAGAAATTGTATAAAGAGCGGTTTCGGAATTGCTCATAATAATAATTTAATAATAATTAATTCTAGAAAACAAATTTAAATATCACTAAATAATAATGACTTGGAATTTAAATATTAATAATAAAACCGAGATACGGTGTATTAGCATAGATAAATATGCAGTTTGTACAATGATTGACACGATAAATTTCACTTTATTAACCTAAATATTTTTAATACTCTATAATCTTTCTATAACAATTCGACGAGTTAAATTGCAAGCGAGATAAAATTATAGCAATTTTTAAATCGCAAATCGACGAGAAAAATAATGATTCAATTGATATATATAAACAAAATAATAACCTATCATTTGTGAAGCATCTAAACATATATATCATAACCAACCGGTATGTAATAATAATAATAATAATAATATGTATATCAATATTAATCAGCTCCTTGAATTTTAACTGAACATCTAAAGGTGATTTTTGTTTGAAGCAAGCTGACTGTAAAAGGACGAGTTAAGTTAAAAATAATGATTAAGCCCGACTAAAGTCTATTTGAATACTGGGCTGACGATCGGCTCCACTTCCGCATAAAATTAATCGATTGATCGATTACGCTAGAATTTGTTTAAAACGCGCTAGTTTATCAAGACAACTTAATGCAATTTCATTAGCGCACAAGTTCAGCGTACGAAAGCATTCGAGGGCAAATGCGGCATCGATAATTTTTGACCCGATTCATTAATGTTACGTGCCGTACACGTTACACCAAACGTTCAAGAGTACAACGTCGATCGACAGTACCGCCCGTAGGATGGAAAAGGTGTTATTCGCCCTCATTGCCTATGCTTGGCGCATCTCTTATCTGATGGAAAGACGCCGCCGCCTCGTACTTCCTCGCTCAAGTTAGGCGATGGAAAGTGCGCCAGTATCAAAGATGGCGCAATTTTTATTTTAGTGCCCACTGTCGACGTTTCGTCTGAAAATAGCTTCGGGCCTATCGAGGCGAAAATCCATCGCAGATAATTCCGCGTCTCTCTTCGCTTATGCGAAACGAAAGCTACTAATTTCGTGCTTCGGCCAAAACAGTTGTTCCGACTTCAATCAATTATCGAATACCGTAAAACGAGATTGCATGCAGCGCGCGATCAAAAACGATCCATTTTTGTACAATTTGCGTCATATCAGCGTTATCCTTTATTTTTACTCATTTAGATTAAAGACCGATAATTCATGAGATGAGTTTTAAATTAATTCGGTGCATTGAAATCGGCTTTTTCCATTACGCGGATGATGAATTCGTGTTTAATATCGCTCACGAATTTAAGACAAATTGTACACAGACGTTTAGATATTCATTTAAAAATCAATCTAATCTCACGGGTGGTTAACATTTGTGTATGATGGTGTGATGATTGTCAAAAGTATAAGCAAATCTGTGGTGGGATCATTAGAATAAATATGCTGTACAGAAAAGTCATCCGACGCGTGGAGAAAAAGAAAATTAAATTATTAATTCAATTTCTACGTGTCATACAACTTAATTTTGAAGTATGAAAATATATGATTACAGTCGTTTCATCATAATTTAATATAAGATTTGAACATTATGTCAAAATGATTGCAACACTTTGGCGTTCGAAATTGCAGCTTTTCGATTGAAGATACCGAAGCGATGCACTTAGCGGATCGAATGGAGCACACGTTCGACTTCCGCCGAGAAATCGCGGCGATTCTTATCCACGCATTTATTATATTCGCAAAGGATTTCGATTGAGCGACGCGATCCCGCTGATCGCACTCGAGGAGAGTTATTACAATTGACAGATGTATTTAACCGTGAAATAGGGCGCTAACGATTTGTTTTGAGTAATATCAGAATTAGATGGAGATAACGTTTTCAAAAATTATAATTTATATTATTTAAGAATTTGAAAGCAATTCCTCGGTTCAGTTCAAAGTAAAACAACTATATATTAATTAATGTTATATAAAAAGGTTAAGGACGAATGAGAAAATGGCTTTAAGATTAATATATTTGTTGTATGATGATGTAAGCATGTTTGTCATCTGAGGATCAAATTTTGATTAAGTGTATAATCTGTGTGCGTTTGTCTTTATGTAATATATTTGTTAGTAACTTAGAAATTAAAGAGATTATTTTAAAATTCATTTTCAAAATATGTAACCTATGCAGGTAAAGAAAAGATGTACAAAAATAATATTTGCTAGAGAGCTTAATAATATATTAGCCACGATGTATTCTTTTTAAAATAGTATTTAAATAATTAATACAAATTGTAATATATTTCCGTAGAAAATGTTTTTGCACATAATTATAAATAAGCACTTATTAGAGATAAAACTAATACACTTAAAATACCTATAGATTTATTATACAAAAATATTTTATTTTTATGCGATATTTATAATAATAATAATAATAATAATGATTTTAGTAAAAATTCAGCTATTGTTTATTATAAGATACAATTGTGATACGAGAACACGTTTAATTTTGACATAAAATCTGTACGATACGTTTCTTTGGAAAATGAGTCTAAATCAGTATAGGTTTGTGGAAAAAGCTGCTTTAAATTTAAACTGAATTTACGCGTTGCTGTAGTTTCGTTTAATTGATCATAATTAGATTTCTGGCTGGATAATAACGGCTTCGTCTAATCCACAAACATTTTATGGCTATTGCCGAGACAGGCTGCAAAATGGTCATATATAAATCGTACGAGTGGCTGCCCGTGGGAATCGTAAAATTCGGTTTTTACAAACTGCATGGTCGCCGAAGTTATTTCGCGACGAGTGAACTTTAATGCGTCTTAAAACAAAGTGGATTGGTCTCGCATTAATACGTAAGATTGTCTCGTAAAAGGCACTTTCACGGCGTCTTAATTTTAAATATTCTCCTGCGAAGAAAGTTCGCTATTCTCTGATGAAACACTTGAGCGAAATATTTAACTCGGGCGCTTGCAATGTTTTCGGTCGAAGGAATGCCTTGATCCGTCGTCCTTTCGGTTGCTCCCTTTGTATTTAATTATATAAGTATTAATTGACAGGCAAATTTGTATGCTAATAGAGTATTACGAAATACGTTTTGCTTTTCATGAATAAATTAAAAGTCCGAGTAATATCTAAATGAAATCATAATTGAAATTAATGGGCGATCGGGAGGCAACGACTGACGAGGACGAGACACAGGTGATAAATAATCGAGGACCCGAAAAATCAGTAGGTTTAAGTGGAACAGCGCGCGAAAAGGCCTAGGGCGTGCGTGATATCGTCATTTTTACAGCGCGGCAATAACCACGCGGGTATCAAAATTGAGAGAGTTGCATTAATCGCGCGCGCGGCACTTTGTGCCGCGTTTTATGCGTTGACGAATTCCAGGTTGATTTTTGCATTTAAAACGCGCAACGTTATTATGCAAAAATTGAATAATAACTTATTTGCAAGCTACTCAATTACAAAGTGCGATCAATTAAACGGCTCGGTATATTGATTTCGAATTTCTTGCCCGAAGAAAACTCGGTTAGTGCGGGATATGAATCATTAATTTAATTAGCGGTTCGTGACAAAAGTTAACGTGAAATATCACTCGTCCGGATCGATCTTTAACACACATTTGATGGGTCATTAAAGGTATTTTTTCGGCCGGTTTCTTCGATCGGCGACTTGTTTCTTTTTTCCGATGTCGATGAACGTGGAATTGAGAACAATTAAACAATTGTCAAGCGACCTACTTCGTTGGTTAAACAAGCGTCACCAACATGAGAAATTATTCGATCGCCTCTAACGGTATGTAACCGTGCAGTTTGACAAAGGTGTCGTTATTGATGTGTGAGTCCGTTTCGATTAATCCAATCGCGTTTGCGCTATCCCTTCGGACGAAATGACGCCGTAAAAATCGAGTTCTCTTTTTCCGTACAAGACTATGCAAACCCGGATAATTTCGTTTACGTGAGTGTAATTGGAATTAATAGTATTGTTTATCGATATTGAACTATTGCGTAGTCATTTGTAAATAAATTACAGTCACAATTGCAAGCAACGTGTATATAAGTTATCTTCAAGTTCAAGGCGAGAATCACATTCAGATTTTTGCCACCATTTTTTATAATACCTCGCAAACAATTCTATAAATCAAATACAATTAAACGCAACAAACTTCATTAGATGTAAATTTATATCCCCAATCGAATATTTGTCACCGCAAAATTGAATTCAAATTAAATATAAATTATACTATTAATCAACAAGTGAAAATTATTTACATACGAAATAATATTTAATATATTATTACGGTCAATTACGAATATTTAAATTTCAAATTACCTGTCAAATTTTTTTGAATCCACACCATCGTTAATCACTCAATCATATCCCGTATATACATATATTTAACATTATATATACACTACTTTTCTGCTTTTGTAAGGTGTAATATCTTCTTAATAGCCAAATTTCGACCGAATGGAAGCTTAACATTTGCGGTCGCCGAGGCGTCGAGCACATTCGAATAAATAAAGCCGAAGCGCTTCTGTAACAGTGAAAGTATCGATACCCGTGAAATATACGACTCGAAGATAAGCGCACGCGGAACGCATTACGTATCTAATTACTGAGGAATGCTTTGTGCGTGTAGAAACCGCTGCCCATTCAGAAATAACGACCCGGCGGACAAAAAGCGACCGAGTGGTACGCCGGTCGCGGATTGAGCTGTAGCATTACACGCGAGCGGCTTTTCGCGCGTGCGAATTACAAGATAAAAGCCGACATCGCTTGGCGCGTCAATCAAACGCATATGTTGCGTCCGACCAGTAATAACCGCGATCGTTAGTTTAACTGTCCTTGGCAGTAATTCTTTCTTCTTCTTTTGTCGCCCGCAATTAAAATCGCAGACGATAACCATCGCGACGCTCATTGTCGCAATTAATTAATTAATTTAATTATGCCGCTCAATTACGCGGAGCAATTTTGACATTTTTGCCACCTCCTTTGCGGAGCAATCTTTAATCGCGTTTTTACTCCACTTTAACAGCCTAGAAAGATTTTTATAGAGTAATTTGCACGCGAGAACAAACACGGCGCTTTCAGTGCAGACGGTGTTTATATATATTTATATATGTGTGTGTGTGTGGATTCTTTATTGACAAGAGGCGATCAGATCGAAGCTTTTCAAAATATGTTCGATACGCGACGTTGGATCAAATCTTGGATAATATATCCTTTTTGTATGCCGCGAAAGATGTACATTATTTCCCGTACGTTTCGCGAAACTAGATAAATCAAATGAATGTTCTTCTAAGACAAAACAAACTTTCTTCGTCATCTTGTCAGAACGACTGTATAACGGAATTCGATTTAGACAGTTTTTGGTGAAATAACAAACTCTGTCGGTTTGAATACAATATATCCGGTTGAATCAACAAATATAAAATAGAATGACTTTTCTTTCTTTTCTTGTGGAAAAAGTATAGAACGACTATATCATATGATAGATAATGAAAGTATGACGAAAATACAAATAAAATAAATCCAAGGAATTGGATCATTCGGAATAAACTTCTTTAATTCGTGCACGTGTACTTTACAATTAAACTTTATCGTTCGAAGTTGCAATGAAAGTGACTGATAATTTTTCAAGATTGTTACTATAACGTAATCTTGTACTGTAATTTTACATTAATACTTATTTAAGTATCAGTTACTGTAATTTGTATTCCACTTTCTTTTAATGTAGCTAATTGGATCGTATCGCATACTCAAGTCAGTTATCGAATTGATATAATTCGAAGAGTATTGAAGTGGTCGATGAAACATGAGTGCATTAACGAAATCGCATTACGCCAAATGTACGCGTACAAAAATTTAGTCATTGCAATGTCTCATGCGTGTTGGTGGCCAGAGGCGGAAAGAGTAATTGGAGGCGAAAAGAGATGAAAAATGATGAGCGGTAGAGGAAGGGGGCGTCTAAACGAAAGGGTCTGGAGGAAGGTTGAGGTCAACGACGTGCCTCGATATAAAGGAGGTCGACGACGCCACGAGAGGTCGCTCGAGGCGAGGGACGAAACGAGGTTATGAGACTTTGGTACATCGCGGAAAACCATGGGATCGAGAATTACAAAGCGGCGTGGCATTGATCGGTGCGTGAGACCACATCGATGTTTTCGCGCCGATGTTCGAACCTTCGAACCGACACATTATCTTCTCCGAATGTGTTTAAACCACTCGATTGTGTTATTTGTGGGCTATGGTCGTATGCCAACAATCGTTAGATCAAATTGTTTCGTTAGAAGGTGAATTTAAATTTAAGAAGAAAGTGCACTCGTAAAGTCTTCATATTCACAGGTTTTTGAATCAAACAATTCATTTATTTGAATGGAAATTTTTTTTATGTGATGCAATTGATTTGTATCAACAATAATCATTATAATTATAATTGTTTAAAGTTGCATTTATGAACTTGTTTCTTTTCAGTTTGTGTGTATTTTATTTACAAAAGTTTCATATATATGAATAATTTTATTAGTCTACTCGACGTCAACGTTATGCTTAAGTCGAAAAATTATATAAGACGTAATAAAACGAGTTTTCACGGACGTCCAATTCAGCGGCTGAAATTTACTCTTTTATTTTGGTCACGCTGTTTCGTAAATCCATCCAAACATTATGCATTACTCGTCAACTTCAAAGAAAGCCACTTCAAGTCCGAACCGTGCCAACTGAAAATGTTTAAAGCCCAACTAAATCACCGCAAAAATATTAATTCTAATGAGTTGTTGCAACATGATACGTAATGACCCGAATTGCCGTCCGAAATTCAGCCTTAATTATACCCCGTAATTAAATCCACGCGTAAAACTGATTTTTGAAGTTCGGCGCACTTCGCTCGCGACATAAATCAGATCGACTAACAAATAAGGAACGCGATTACGCGGGATCGGCAACTTTCTCGCAAATACTACAGTATCGGAAGACAGGAAATATTTAGGACCGGCGTCCACCGCGGGAGGGACCATTTCTTACGTTACGTTCGCCGATTCGTATGTTAACGGGCTCGCTTATTCTGGAGATCGAGATCGAGATTTCCCTGTTTGGACGAGCTAATGGACAGGCTTGCGCGGTGCCGTAATATTTTAATCCGTTCGAATTCAATGACATTCTCGAGAGGAAGTTACGAACTGTGGCTGACGCAAAGTTAAGTGTCGAGCCGCTCGATTGTTCCTTCGTCAAATATTTTCTCGACGAGGCAAACACTTTCTTTCGGTACATTTTGTTAAGAAAGTTTCATTAAGTTGACATTTGAAATTGTGGCGCGGTTTCCAAACGGATAAGTGAAACGAAACGTCACCGCGACGTTTATTTTGGTCAAATTGAGCAATTACGTGGCAAAATAAAAGAAGAAATAATTTGCAAGCAAGTTTTTTTCAGGTATACCAATGACAAAAGTAGGACCGAGTTCTAATTCCGAAGCGACGATTCATCCCACTGGACTAAACAAATACGAACTTGTGTTGGAAAACCATCATCAGTGTCAAGTCCTTTTGCTGCAGTCCCATCCCAAATCTAAGCCTTACCTCCGCCTTTGAATAAACATATATTTCATTTCCTTCTTTACATAATACGACAACCTTGGGAATGCAAATGATTGCTCGAATAGGAAAATCGTATAATATTTGATAAGTGTCACGGATCCTAATAGTGTTTCTTTAACAATGAATCATGTTGTAGGAAAATGTGTCGAGTATACTTTGTTAAAAGTAAACTTACCTCTCGAGCCTGGTCCTCGATACTCCGCAGCACAGCCAGATTCCTAATAGTTGCACGACGTGATTCAAATGAGGATTCTAATCGAGTAGCGGCGTTGCCAACTTCTCTCATAAGTCTTCGTGCCCGTTTCAGAGACAATCTGGGGAACGATGAATTTATGGATTATGATTTCTCCGCAAGAACGGAACAATGAAAAACGAAACAACGACGTTTTACGGTTTTTCTATTACGGGACGCTTAATATTACCGTTCGCGTTCAATTAAAATTGATTGAAAACAATTCAATTTACGAGCCATTAATTGCTATAATAAACGCATAATGGATTTGATTTAAAATAGTAGTAAAGCGCGAGGCAGCGATCTTTAGTGGTGCATATGCAACGTGGAATTTTATTTTGGAAAGTGGCTAATGACCGGACCTGTTTGAGGATGCATTTTAGTCCGTCGACATGCACTGTTTCTGTGGTTGAATTTATTCAAATTTCCCATCGTACCTGACATACTCGAAGTGTAAAAGCGAGGACGCGCGTTCCTCCAGGGTAGCCATTGCTTCCTCGGCATCTCTCGCTGTTTTCTTTAACGTGGGATCCGTCAACAATCGGCCAAGGGGCGTTAAAGTTCCGGAGAGGCTGGAACATTCTCTGAGTTCTGACATTTCGAGGGCCAGCCTGCGTCCGGCAGCCTGCCATTCTATCATCAGGCTATCATATTCCTGAAATTAACGCGCGGTCCCAAATTTACAATCTCGTTTCGTTTGTTTTATCTCAATAAACATAGGCTTTACGTTTAAACGAATAAAAGCTTACAAGATCGGCAAATGGTGTATTTTACGAAAGGATATAATTTTCCGTGCTTAACGACATGTTTCTATTATCTAATACCACTTTATTATTTCAAATTACACAACTCGAGTATTATTTTTGTACACGGACAAAAGATGGGTGTCTAAAGTAAGTCACTGTTTTGATTGATTTAAGGACTTTCGTCGACACACATAATGTAACAAATCGTTAATAGATAAGTATGGTTTGTCTACACTATGTTATATCATAGATATTTCTTCATTTTCATGTTAGCTATATCACTTGTGGTTCTCGTCGACATTATCAATTCTGTTATGTAAAAGTGTAACTTGATATACATTTTTGATACGCGTACGTTAAAAGATTATTATTTTGTGCAATCGGTACGGGGTTGTGAGGAATTAGAAATTTATGCATAAAATATGTACGTTATGTTTACGTTTATAAGCAATTAATTAAAATAATTATTTGGCTTTTTTAGCATCCAATATTGGACCATACTCTGAAATATTTGCGAAATATGATATTTTATTTAATGAAGGAAAATTTTGTAAAATTACTAAAGTTTTAATTTACATAACTGTAATTAATGTTATCTATACGTGGTTCAACAAACTTATGGAAATACAAATTCTTGGAATTTTTTGATCAAACAATCGTTCCTTTGAAACAGTATATCATGTTACAAATTAAGTGTTTACAAATTGTTGATAAAATAATGAATATCGTCAAAGTAGAAACCTGTTAACTTATAATTATACATGCAGAGAAAGTAAGTAACAAAATTAATTTTCAGATATTCATTTGTATAATTTCAACAAAAAACATATTTGTGAAATGATAAATTCAAATTCATATACGCTCCAAACGAAACTTATTAACTTGGATATAATTTGTAAATTAATTGAAGCAATGAAAACC
>JABFQC010001315.1:0-20009 GCA_022817085.1 Psilanteris sp. ZL-2020 | reverse complement strand
GGTAATATTTGACATATTTTTAGAATTTTCTGACCGTAATTTATCATAATATTTACATTTTTGCCTATTTTTCCTACGTTTATTATCTAGTTTGGTAAAATTTGTAAGATTATTTTTTTCAGTGTAGAAATTACTATATAATGTATTAAACTTTTGAATGCGCACATATTCAACTAATGTAGAAATTATATGATATAGTAATTTTTATAATATTTTCAAGTATATCCTACTCTTGATATATTATATAGTAAAATGTTAAATATATGTTTTCTCCGTGTATGTTTGGCTAACAAACCATATATATTTTAACAGACATAGAGTTTTAAATAACATAAATTTAAAATAAAACTAAATGAATAATAAGTAAATAAAACGAAAAGTAAATCTATAATTGGTATACAAATATTAAAAAACTATAGCATTTGATTTGATACTGGAATTGCTTTGAAAAACAAGGTTGTAATACAGACAATTGTCAGTCAATGGCTTCGGAGAGATGACTGAGCGTCTGTTATAAAAATTAATAATAGTAATTGAATGGTCAGACAGTTGTTATATCAGAACGCAAGTCGCGTGCTCCCACGAATCAAATCTCGACGCGTATAGGATAGATCGCCCATTAGGTTTGTATTTCAATAGATATAAAGTTTCCTAGATTCCATCAGTCGAATCAATTTGTGCCCATTAGTTGAAGCACATTCGAGTTTATCTTGGCTAACCTTTCAAGTTTCTGCCACTCGACGCTACTGCCACAGTCTCAATCGGAAACTCGTATTTGCGCATGTTTCATATAGAAAGTGCATTTTATAACTGAAATGACTGCGCCCGACGCCCATGACGTAAAACTTTTTCTAAAGACATCGTCGCAATCGATTGCGCATTGATACCGGAAGTGCAGCCACCGAGTTTCAAACCGACCAGCACATTTTTCGATTTGCATGTGTCAACGTATTCTACTCTTGCACTTTAACTTACAGAGTTTTCGACGTTTTCCTTATATTTCGTCAGTAGATTACATCCTTGGAATGTACTCACTTTGAACACTGAAATATAATGTGTGCTAAATTACAGTAATTATTTTGATGTATATGATATGTTGTAACTATTACATGTTCTGATGAATGTGATAATTGCTATTGCGTAATTAAATATAAATATTATATATGAAATTTATGATTTGAACAGAAACGACTATTTACGAATATATCATTTTTATGATTATAAACTATTGTTTTCATTGGACAGTTGATAGCAATCATTCAAAAATTTATGATAAAAACATATGTATAACGAGGGTAATAAAATGTATTTTAAATATAATATTATATTATATATATATATATTTTGATAACTTCTCTTATTTGTCATTTACATACATATATTTCTATTATTTCGAGCTTTACACAAATAATTTCGCAGAAATTATATTAAAATTGTATTTAATTATATTTTTCAAATATATTTTAAGCAATAAAGAAATGTAGCTTAAATTGTAGTTATTTGCTAATAGTGTCGTTGTTTGTTATTTTGTTTTAATTGTATAAAAATAATTACATCTCAGTAATTTTACCAGAAAATCATTAAAATGAGCGTTTACTATTTTCATATAAAATGTATATATCGGTATTATATTAACCAAAATATCTACTCCTATTTATATAAAGGGATCAAGAGCTTTGAAATGATTATCTACTGTTTCCTAAAATTTATGACATATTCTAATTCTGAATAAAAATTATGACACGGAACATTTTTTATGAAATATAAGTATTCATTAAATCTTATGACTAAATTAAGTTAATGCCCATCACCAGATGTAGATAAAAATAAGATTTTCATTTATAAATTACGAATAACTCGAATAATATAAATGTAAAGATTCCGATAATAATTTGTGTTCTTTCATTAACGGTATTATGAATTATGGTCAATATAAATTAACAAAAAAAAGCTTTTTTTATTGTCAGATTATAATTCTATTTAAATTTATTACACTATATTTTACATATTGATATTTTCTGTATTCATTTTTTATGTTTTACTCATAATTCTATACATAATTCATTTTAATTCTAATTAATTTTCAGTCATAATTATACCGTATACTAAATAATTACATATTAAGAATGTAAACGTAGTGCATTTAATATATTAATATAATTAGTCAAAATTATTTTCTTGCACTACCGAAAACATTAAATTAACCTAACTAATGTTATTATTATAACAGAATATGAAACGTAACAATTTCGTAAAACAATAATATGCAATTAACATTAACATAATTAATTAATAGATCGTACACACGATAATCAAATTATAAATTAAAATTCAATATTTCATAAACAAAAGTTTTAATTAAATCATAATAAATAACAAATAATGTTTGCAATTGCACACAAAATATTATTAAGCAATTTATTTCAATGAAGTAAATGCAACACAATTATATTAAATATTATTTTTATTCAAATCTGACAAAATTGTATTAATTTCTCCAAGTTGATTCCACCGCAAAAGATTGTTTTATTATCAAAGCTAAAAGGATATCAAATATATTTTTCTCTTCCAATCACAGACTACACGTTATCTACATATATATACATATATAATACGATACATATCTTAAACGCAGAAATGAGGTTGAGCACACAAACAGAAGCGCACAAAGGGACTTGTAAAAATTGCAAGTTTAATATACATTAAACAGCGGTAATAACAGATGCTCGTTCGAACACGGTAATCATAAGACCATCGCCATTGAGAAACTAAATTTAATAAAGCCTCATCGAGTTTGTCGCTTAGATTCCACTTTACGCGCGAATCTGACGTAGATATTAAAAACAAAGGCTACCAGCAGCGAGGCGTAACATGAATATAACGCCGCGCAATATCTCGCAGCTTAAGCTTAAGCTTAACCGTGGACGTTCATGCATTATGGATTTTACTTTGCAAATACCATCCCGGGAGTCTCCGAAGACGTCGGCTAAGAAACCATGAATATACAATACTCGGAAGTACACACACCCACACCTGCGCAAAACATTTATTAATCCCGAATCCAAAGTCCCGCAATTATTTATTTCGCAAAGCCTCCGCCACAGGGCCGCACTCGAACTTTGATATCGCGAACAAAAAATTAATAACATAATTTTTCCTCTCTGTTTTTTACCCTTTTTCCCTTTTTTTTTCCCTCGTCGGCGCAATTTCCGCGCGACTTGTTCACCCGGGGAATAATATATCCCGAAAAGAATTTATGTGGTCGGGTTTTCGTTGGAGATGAATTCGTCGGATGTATGATATATGATATGTGGGTGGGTCTTTGGTTCGGTTGACTTCCAGATTGTGTGTATTCGCGAATTATCGGCCGTTGGCCAACCCTCGTTTCCTCATCTCCATGGCGATTCTCGATTTCCTCCGAAATGTTGGCTCGCCCGCACCCTCCCGAAGGATCCTTTATCCCAATAAATATGCATCCCCTTTTATCGGTCGCTCCGTTACGACCTAAACTTTCCATTTTTACCATCCGGTGCGACATTCGACGAACTTCGCTTATCATTATCGCGGAACGTTTTTTCCAAATAGCACTATCATTTCATTGTTATTTGCCGTGCTCGTTCAATTCGCGTGCAGTTTATTTCTTACGAAAATTGATTACAAATTGATGACCGTCCGGGGTGGGGGCAGGGGGAAACATATATTTAGAAAGAGCGAACGAATTTGGCGCAGCCGTTTGATTAACTGCGCGCTTTTAATTGGAAGAAAAGAGTGCGCGCGTTCAATTACGTTTGCTCTGTAAAGGAATTCAATTTCATTTCGACACTGCCGTTGTGGATACACGGACGAACTTATAAATATTGATCAAGATTTGAACGGACGCAGACCGATGATTACGTTTAATAATATGTTAATTTACATGCATGTCAATGTATTTGGAACGATGTTTTATCATTATAATGGCATAATAAAAAATGCATTTTGTTATATTGTATAAATTTACATAACACTTTGTATAATATTATGTAAACAGTTTAATGATGCAGCGCTTTCATGGATAAATATACGAAAAAATGGTACACTGGTACCGGTCTTCATATTACGCTAGTTGATTCTATCCATATCTGACAGTGTGTCATGTTTTTTGTATAATTATCAGTTTGTAAAGTATTTGATTTATAAAATATTTGCATCGGAATATATATTGTTGTAAATTTGAAAAATTCGCAGTCATTTAATTATGAATATATTTCAAATGTAATTAATGATATAGAATGACTTATATTACCAATTAATATAATAATGGTTTAAGAATTAGAGTAGTCTGAATAGGAATATTACTTTTTAAATATAGAACAATTATAACTTTTTTATACACCGGGGAAAAAATGCCATTGATATGAAGTTAACTTTATCATACACTGTAAACCTAGTTTTGTAAAATCACATTCATATAGCGTAATTTTACACGTTATGTGTAAATGTTACATGACATGTGTAAAATTACATAGCTAGGTGTAGTCAACTATAACCTCACTTTTGAACGACATTCTTTAAAAGTAATTCTACATGCTTTGGAATATGATATATTCCATGATATATAAATGGTATATATGATATATAAATGGATATGATATGGATTAAATATGGATATGCTTGCTGATTTTTTTATTCCACACTGTGCGGATCTACCTACATAGGAGTTTTACATACTGTGTGTAATAAGAATATTACATTTATTGTGTAGCATTTACGCTTAGTGTGTAAAATTACACTCTATGAGTGCAGAGATTTTACAGAACTGGGTTTACGTTGCGTTTTTTACTTAATGACCGACGTCGATGATCCAGTGACGGTTATTATTAATTCAATTACTAGAATATTAAAACAATAATATCTTGTCATTAGATTCAGAATTGAGTATTCAATTATAACTGGATATTCATTAAATGGCATTTTTTTCGGTGTAAACAATTTTACTTTTATAATAGACATATCTTATTAATTAATAGTGCGCAAACGTTTATATTAAATATAACTCTTTATTTCGATTATACACAAGATTTGTGATATTCTCATAAAATTTAAACTGCAAAAATAAATGTAAAAATTTGAACAGAAAAATATATTTTTATACAAAAATGGGTATACGTTGTATATACATGCATACAACATGATATATAATATCAATAGTATTTTCGTTTCAAGCTTTGGATATTACATTTCAATCTTTGTTAATCCGAATCATAAGTGCATCATTTTTATAAAAACAATCATAAAAATCTTATATTATCGAAACAGTGAACACTACAATAACATCCTACATCCTTACACTAATTAATCAGCGCACCTCTAGTCCAACTTATAATTTACTACGAGAATCCCCAGTACAATACGTTGTCTATGAAATGCACGGCGAATAACGGAACCAAAGTATAAAGGTCCTGTAGACCGTAACAAAAATGAATATAAACGCGGAAATTGGTCATTCATAAACGCGTGCAATTCCGCGCTTATTTCTTAGCAAAACGTATTCTAACAAAACTCAATTAATCCATAAACAACCTATTCGATTGCTATGAATTCCAAATCTGCTTAAAGTAATCGCGCGTGGTTAAATTTGTAATTCTTAAACGATCCGTTCGAGCGACAGCCACTCAACGGTAATTAATCTTAACATACGTTGGCTATCGCAAGCACAAAATTACACTTATCGTTACGTCCATGCGTATCCGCGTTTATTTGCAAATCCCACGATTAAACGCATTCGTAGCACCGTTTAAGCTCCGTCGAGTTGTTTTCCGTCGAAGCATAATTTTGCTTCAAAGGGCCGAAGTAATTGAAAATAATTGAAAAAGAAGCCGAAGGGGGCGGTACGTTTAATTAACGGCAGCGCGGATAATTATTTAAGACACTATAATTAAAACGAACACTTATTCATTACGATTCGAGGAGGGCCGACATTCTTCCGATTCGTCCGCGCGATGAATACGAATTAAATACCGACCAAAAACGGTAAGAATTCGTTTAATCGAGATCTCGGCGGCGACTCAAAACAATTATCTGAGCGGAGCTCCGTTTGAAATGCGCCCGTCCGTGTGTGTGTGTGTGTGCGCGCGCGCGGCGTTGATGGCATTAGCTCTCGCGTTGCGTGTGTGTGTGCCATCGTGGGACGCCTTTTACCGCGTTTCGCCACTCTCCACCCCGTCTCGTTCGCTCCATCTTTCTCCTCTTTCGCCTCTCTTCTGTGCTCCCGTCGACAAGGGGTAGTTCTGAGGCCGACGTCATAATCGATCGTCTTTTATTAAACTGCACCAGATGGCGCTCCGCCGCAGGAATGGGGCAAACTGCATGGGTGGTATGGGGCATGAGTCGCGGACATGAGTCTCGGTCTCTCGGGTATGAGACCGCGAGGGCCACGCAGCCGAACGGAGCGCAGACACACAAGGGCGCCTCTATCGCGCTCCGCAGCCAATCGTTTAACGATTACCCGCTCGCCGAAGAACTATATAACGCCTATATATATAGCCGAATATATCATTACGCCTCAATCGACGATCGCCCGCGCCACCTTTTAAGCCGAGAACCGCACCAATTTGCCAGACCTCTTTGACAGACGATGTTAGATTTATTCCAAACCAACTTGCGAACGACGCTCGCGCTATATCGATTCGCTTTTTTACGTCTAACGAATCACGTCCATTGAAACCGAAGGCCAATCGTGGCGTAATTTTATGATTAGCGGGGGTTAACTGCCGAAGACGAAGCGAGTTTCAAAATGAATGACTTTTTTCCCTTCGAAAAAGATGCAATTTTTCAGAAACATGCGATTATCTCGAGAACGGATGGAGACCGCGGAATAATTTTTGCAGATTCGAAACCTACACAAAAATCCACGTATTATTATGTGTCAAACACTCCTTTTAAGTGGAGCAGAACAACTCCACAGTTACCCGATTTTTTTATACATTTTGGTTTTTTGGTTTATAATTGGTAGCGGTCGAAAGCGAGTTAAAAATCAAAGATGTGACGTAGATTGAGAAAATGGAAATTTCTAAATACGATATTTGGGATATACGATGTTAAATTGAATTTTTTGTTGAATTATTTTTGAAATTAAGATTGCGCTTGATTCAAATAACGGTACATGTTTTGAGGCATTTTTGGCTACTTTTTATAGGTGGGTTTTATTGTAATAGAAATAGAATCGCACGCGTGTTAATACTGTGTCAGAGAGTGCAACTTCGAAGGGTCGTACATGGTATTTTGCGAACATAATTATTTTAAGTACATAACTATATTATGAGATAAATTAAGATGGTATAAAATACATACTTGTAATGCAATAGAATATTTTTCTTTTACTTAAGTATAATTATTTTTATTTTAGGGGATTTTCTTATATCTAATTTTATAATTGAATTATTTTGTCATTTTTCTTTATGTGAAAGAATTGTGCCTTCGTATTAAAAAATACCACCGACGTTATTAATCAAATGACAAACTTACAAAACAAACAACTTTGTAAATCACGGCAAATAAAATATTGTCTTTCATTTCCCTAAAATGACACAAAAATTGCTTTATAGACTCCGCTTCATAGAAGGAATTAAGGCACATCTTCGTAAGTTTAAATGTACAAAAGACAATCTCCAGACAAAAGTCTCAAGAAATCACGAAGAGTGTGCCTTTCCATTTGTTTCTTCGCATTTTCTGTTTACTAAAAAGACAGTGATTGATTGTACTGCCAGTTGCAGACAGAAAGGGAACTCGCAGAAGCAACAAACTCCGCTTTTTGGTAAAGTTGAATTGCCTGGTGTACTTTTTTTTTATCATAAAACAATTACAACCATACTCAAGCATCGGTTGATTATCGTTGTTCTTATTTTATACGATTAGCTGTAATATACAAGTAAATCAAAGAATACAAAAATAGAACTGAGCAATGGAGCTATTCTGATTATATATTATATTATATATATTATATATTTTTATATTATTTATTAAGAGCTTAATTATTAGGAAATCGTTGAAAAAGAAATATATTAAAATATATTAATGATATATATATATATTATAACTTATAACTGTTTGTGATTGGTTCTCAATTACAAGCGCATCTACTAGCATTTTACTATTATAATTATTTCAATTAATCCAAAATTAAATGAAATATATATATATATCATCATAATATTATTATTACGTTATATTAGTATATTAGTAATAAATATTATTGATCAAATATATATGAATAAAAATTGAAATTGTTGATAAGTACCGTAACCTTAAAGATATGAAGACTCAAATGAGAAACAATAAAATTAGCAAATTAATTGTAGTGCAAAAATTCAAGCAAAAACACTTCTTTCCAGAGTCGCGTCAAGTACCAAAAGGGGCATTCGACGTCTCAAAGCGCTACCGCCAAAGCGGCGTATCGTTAAACATATTATTATCCCATTATTAGAGAATTTCGATGCCGATAAATTCATGCGAGTTTTGCGAAATAGCTCTACGCGTGGCAAGTAATTATTTGGATTTCATCTGTTGAGTTGACTGCGCGTGAACAGCGCCGAGAGATGGAAAGCACCGACGCTTGTCGTTCAGTCGAACGTTATCCTCGAAATCCAAAGGATGTCTGCTTGCAATTGACAGAGATGACGCGATAGAAAATTCAACGACAAATGTGTATATCTATATATTTGAAGTGCGCGGAGCAAAAAAGAATTTCGATTTGCATTGAGTATGCGATGCGATTGAAACTATTTTGAATTCCGTAAACAAAAAGCCGTTTATCTCGGGCACGTCAGATGAACCAGAGTATATCGGCAATGCGCCGCGTCGTTAATGCTTTTTACTTTTCCGTAAAGTGAAACGCTGAAACGTGCATACGTACGTGGTTATATATAAATATATATATATAAATATTAACTGGCTCGATCCGAACAAACGACAATAAACTTTTATTCACGATCGCAATCGATATCGCATTACCGAACTTGCTATTCGCCGAAATAATAATTATATATATATTTTGTGTTACACACACATACACATATATATGAATATAGAAGGACGAATATACGATACAAAAGTTGCCAATAAAGCCCGCCAATATTTTCTTACCACTACACTCGTCTATTTATTTAACAATCAAGCTATTAATTACGCGTCGAACTGAATTCATTAACTGTGTGTGTGTTTTCATTGCATAGGAAGCGTAGAGCAACATTATTAATTATTCCGATTTTATTCGCATATACGTTACGCAAACACCAATTCCGTGATTCCCGGCTCGATCGTTTTTATATTTATACGTTAACTAAATCGACGCGTCATCTGCAAACAATTGAAGGGAATCGAACGGGATGGTGCATTTTGATATTTCATTCAATTTTGGATTGACTGCAAAAATTATAACGGCAAAGCGTGGAGAAGGTTGTAATTGCGAGCCAACCACATTAAATTGATTTGCTTAGCCAGACTGACGAGATAACAAAATCATGGGGTCGTGCGGAAAAATGTTTTTTATTAATATATATGATAATACCGAATATAAACGTTTATAAATTGACGTACAACTAAAGTTAGTAATATCTATATATAGCGATAGTTATTTACCGCAGTATATCTTAATTTAAGACACTTTTATCGAAAACATAATAAAAACGTGGATTGTAAGATCTACTTATGTCTTTTCCATGAAAATCTCTAGATTTACGACACTTGTTTTAGTCGTGTAATTACAAAAATAAATTCAGTGACAAAAAGGACGCAAATAACACATATAACGATAATTGCTATAGAGGTACAATTAGAACACCGCGATTTGCAATCAATAACATTTATCGCAAACGCAAATTTCAACAAGCTAAAAATAATCAGCAATTCGACACATATACAGTACACGTAAAAAAATAGTATATTAAAAATGACTATAAATTAAGGCATTGCAGAGATATGACAACACTTATTTCGAAAATTATTATACATTTTCTATACCACAATATCTTATATATTAACTATATATTTTATAAGACACGTTATTATATAAAGTATATTAATTCCCACAATACACGGAAAGTATATTATTTAGTAATTTTTCGTAGGATGTTTGCATTATTGGAAAAAAATAAGCTCAAATCTTTATTTTTCAATTCGCCATCCTACGTGTAGTAGTAATATAGTAATTTTTGATGAAACGTTCTGCCGTGTACTAATTATGATATCCTTATAAAGCTACACGGAGAAAAATAATCGTCTTAAAAATAAAATCAACGGCGGTAATTAAATAATGGATTATATTACCGGCATATAAGTAATAGTTACTTGTATGCAAGGTTATGCTTCAAAACAAAAGTTAGTAACTGTTTTGTTTATTCTGTCCCACATAACTATGGTCACCTAAAATTTAATTTTTGTAAGACCAATTTAAAGTTTGAAATCACAAGTCCAATCTATTTCATTTCAAGTCCGTACATTTTATAATAAAATGTCAAACATATCCGTTTATTGCATTGTAAAAATATGTAAATTTATTTCACATAACCCCCAAGTCACTTTTTGTTGAAGATTCAATCAAATCCGTATCACCGGAAAAAGGGAGTAACATTGACAAGCCAGACTTGTCAACTATCGACTACCCTAGTAGAAATTTGTCTAGTATCTCGTGAGTTACTAGAGAATTTTGTATATAAAATTTCTAGTAACTCATGAGTTACTTGAGAAATTTCTACTTGGGAACCCGGACTACTGGTAACGGTAATCTTGTTGGGTCTACCGAACATTTTTCTCCGTGTATAAGTATAGTATTTTATAATATATAACTATTTTTTCATTTCTTCATCATCAATATACAACTATAATACCACAACGACCACAGTAACGATCGAAAGTGGCTGATTAGTTGTCCGGACAGACGAATCAATCATCCTGATTTTCATCCGTCTAGATCTAATAACGCGCAGACGGTAACTTCAACGGTCAAGTTCTGTCGGTGTAACCGCGACGCGGTAATTATACTTATTCCACCCGCGTAAAAGGTGTTAATACAATGTTAACAACGTTAAGGCCCTTGATCCGCCCGGAATGGCCTTTTCGTATTCGCATCGAACGAGACGTTTATTTTTGTAGCGACGTTTGAGTAGGCGCAATCAAAACGCCGTGACGATGTTAACAATCGACGGCGAAGCCGTATCGCGCGCTTATCAAAGCCCAAACACTTCGCATTGAACTCGATAACGAGCGATTGAAGCCCCGTTAAACGCACTCGCGTTGCACGAAATGGGCTCTCGCATGACGAAGCGACGCTATTTCAATCGGCACACTACATGCAGCGTGCGTTATGTTCTCGTGCATATATATAGCTTCCTTATCCGCATTCTGCCGCCCTCGATCGAGCTAGATCCCCAGGATAGTCCCGCCCAAATCTCGATCAGCTTCTTCCCTCCGCGCAATCCCAGCCAAGCACTGACATTATACTTCGTCCTTTATGCGCGTTCAACGCACAATGTATCATTCGCACTCCTCCTGTCAAGTGTCTGCAGTTTCCGATTAACATTTCAATTGTTTCGGATCATACCAGTCAAATTGATTACAATAACGACATTTGTTCGCATTCCTTAATTAAGTCGCGACCCGCGTTCAACGCAAATGATTCGAGCGTGTAAATAAAAGAGCTAATTTCATCCGCTTCAACAACACCCGGTGACTCAGGATAACGCGACACATTTCTAATAAATACCCGATAATTATTCAGTTTGTTTAGACCGTTTTTATTTTGCATTACAAATGTCCTGTTATTGTACAACTATTACTCTGCGTTTGATATTGATTTGGCATTTGATTTATGAGAATCGCTAGCCCGAATAACGTGTTTGTATTAATTACAAATTATATTTTCAATTCAATTTTTAATATATATATATATATATATATATATATATGTTAGTATGTATATAAGTTATTCGTAAGGTACCAATTGAAGAGGAATTTAATATGTCTTAAGAATAACAGTTAGTTGAAACAATTAATGTTATAAATAATATTTAAAACAAATGATAAGAGTAGAAACGATTAATATAGAACTGAAAAAAGTTACAAATTAATTAACTATAATGCAGTTGATGTCGCTGCATATGTTAGTTGAAGTGTTTAATATTATTATAATTATACAAAGTGTGAGATAATTCGTAAGCATTCTAAATTTAACTCAATTTAATGTTAATCAGATAGCATGAATAATGGTTCTATAAATGTATTTAAATTGAAAGTATAATGATATTATATTTCATATAATATCATAGTTATTTACATGGCTGATGAATATTCACCAAATTCTTACACGTATATATAAAATAAATCTTTTATGTTTGACTGATATATTTTTGATTTAATGTTTATATTTGTTTAATCTGACTTAGTGATTAATGGAGTGGTAGTAATTCATGTATATACTTATGCTGCTATCAATATTGGATAAAAATCTTTTTCATTCTTTTAATGATTAAATGATTAATAAAAATTCTATTTACTCTATATGGAATATATACGATTTATTTCAAGGATAAAAATGATCTGAGAAATTTATTTGAAAACCTTATTTGTATAATAATTTAACAACAATTCATTATGTCAAAAACGTGATTGAATAATGAAAAATGTTAATTATTTAAATAACGTATATATTTAAATATACAAGTCACTAATATGAAATAAGTGTCTAAATCTATGACATTTAATATCTGTTCTACATTTTGAATTAAGACACTTTTATACCTGATGTTTACAGTATAACGATGTCCAATCCTAATAAAATACTGACATAAAATAGTTAAAATTAACTTTCATAAAAGTTTATAAAGTGTGTAATCCATAATCGGTTAAATTAATTAATCTTGTATTAACAATTTTAATGTAAAAGCAATACATTTTAAATGAATATAAAACATAATATAAAATATAAAAACGGAAACTCAATAACTGTACATCTTGAAGAATATAATATTTCAACGTGTAAAAAATGTAAAATTAATTATTAAATTGAACTGAGAATAAGAAAGTAACTTTAAAATGAATATAGTATTTTAACAACGTGATTAATTAATTAATTATTTTATATTTATTAAAAATCTATATTAACTTATACTTAGGACAATATCCTAAGTAGAAATTTCTCAAGTAACTCGCGAGTTACTAGAAGTTTTATATACAAATTCTCTAGTAACTCACGAGATACTCGATAAATTTCTACTAGGGATGCATAATTTACGAAATAGTGTAATATTCCTTACGATTATATTAATGTAGGACAAATCTTTAAAATAAAATGTACATCCTTAATAATAAAAATAAAATTACAATTCTTAATAATTCTTAATACTTGTCAAGAAATTGAATATTTTTCATTCATTTTATAATTAAATATTATAATAACTACAAGACAAAGCATTAAACAATAATAAATTAAAATTTTCTATTTTTTCAACTAAAATCTACTCATTCAAAATAGTCGAGTCCAGTATTTGCATTATAAACTTCTCATTTGACTGTTAGTGTATGCAAAGTTCGGAACAACTAACCATTTTAAATCATTTTAGGTAAAAATATGGTTTCAAAATCGGCGCATGAAGTGGCGAAATACGAAGGAGCGCGAGTTATTGGCAACTGGTGGTTCAAGAGAACAAACTTTGCCAAATAAGAACAATCCAAATCCGGACTTGAGTGACGCCGACGGCGATAGGCAGCGGATGGACTTGAGCGACGTCAGTCCACTCACCAGTCCACAAAGATTAGAGGAGCAGACGGATAACGAAGACGAGGAGATTAACGTTACGTGATAAATTTTAGTCTAAACATTGAAAGCAATTTTTTTCCCAACGACGATATACGCCACGCTTTCGATTATTTATTCGGACAATTCACCTCGAAAAACTGAATTTCATTGATGTCTATTTTTTTACGGTCAATTTACGTGGTAACATATTTTTATACAAATTATTAAGGTTAAGAATAAGTTAATTTCGTTCCGAGTTTTGCATTTCCGATTGATTCCGTGGTAAACATTGATCTGCCGATATGTTTTTGTGAAAAACGCTTGAATGAAAAGACCGTGTAAAAATTTACGAACGAGGATTAAAGGCAAAGTTATTTTGTACGGCAATTAATTGCACGACAAAAGTTTCGCGTCGAATATGAAACCACGCAGACGCGATTGTTGTTCGTTTTTTGCAATAATTTATGTATTCGTCAGACTAACACCAAAGAAATTTTACGATTATATTAATCGAACGTGTAAGATATTGTAATTATTGATCGCTGTATTACTAAACCTTTAAATTCTCTTTAAAATAACATTTCGATTCATAAATTATGTAAAATTATATGTAATGAATAAATTTACAAAGACGTGTAAAATTATACTTATCGTGATATAGGCAATTTACGAGATATGATTATAAATATATGTACTATATTGCAATCGACTAGATTGCAAAGACAGAAGTTGACGACGAAGGGAATCTTGAAAGTCTACTGGAATCCGATTGCGCAATTTTTACTGACAATTCCATTCGAATGGTATTTTATAACGAAAGCTGAATCTCGCGGTTTGAACTTGCGTACAAAATTGTGCAATTGGACCACGGATGTGTGTTTATATGTATATTGGATATTATTTACGCAATGTAAAAATTGAAATAAATATTATAAAAGTCTCATTAACAATTCCAAAAGCTGATTCGTTCTTGATTGTTTATTTCACATTCGTAAAAGCTTGTTTCCATTTTTTACAGTCTTCATATAGTTTCGAATTCCGAATCATCACCGTCAGCTAATATTACCGCGCAACTTACCAATCGCTGATAAGTCCGATCCGTTGTATATAATCTGTTGATATTACAGCTAATACGTTAATAATTAAAATATTATAAACATCATTTATATATATGTATTTTTTTAGTAAGAATAAATTAATTTAATTTGCGAGAATACAAATTTCGAATTTTTCTAAATTAACAACATAATATCAAAACAATAAATAATCTTTGGTTCCAATTATGAAATAAAATTATGTATATTGGTTCAAGTAATTTCTTTCTATAGAATTCAAAATGATGGCAACTGCAATAATCGCAACAAAATGTTTAAAACATAAGTGATCAACAAATTAATATTATATTTTTCTTAACAAAATATATATAATATAATTCATATATTAGCTAGCATTCCTTTTTCCATCGCTTCGACAACTAATTATTATACAAAACTTGGGTAGTTTTAATTTTTTTTATTAATACAAAAAACGAAACTATTATTAATCAAGTCAAATATTATGCTTAATGAAATCTATACAATTTGAGCAATAATTTACTTTTTTAAGTTCCATATTTTATATTTATATCTATATGGCTTATTAATCGTGTTATAAATATTCACTTTGTTCAGTTTATATTTTTGGTGTCATCCTTCGTATTTGATTTTGCATTAACCACTTTGATTCTTTGGACATTGACTGGTTTATTTGACGATTCGCGTTTAACATTATCGTTATCATTCAACGTGCCTCTGCTCCACTTTAGAAGCCATTCACTTCCTTCGGTCTACAATGCAAATTGTAAATATTATGATTATTATTGTTATTGTTATTATTATTATTATTATTATTATTATTATTATTATTGCTTTTATAGCATTCATAAGTCATACATCAAGAAAACTATATCAATAAAAATATATATCAATGAATATACTAATTTTGACTAATTTAACTAATTATATATCAATGAAATTTTGATTATTATATATGACTGAAATATACTTAAACAACTTCATACTTAATGATACGTATCGGTTTAGTGTTCATTTAAGAACACTATTTCAAAATTTGAAAATTATTTTTTTATTGTCCTTTTATTTTCGTATTGTCGTACCTTTTTTTGGATAGTCTTGTCATTATTAGGTTTCGAATTCTGAGATTTTATTTCGTACTTTTTTATTCTCTCTAATTCCTTTTGCAATTTACGTTCAAGTTGGTGTTTCGCTATCATTTGCGCCCATGGTCCCATATCACCTTTTATGGCACTGAGCATTATCTGTAAAAGTAAATAACACGTATATAATATTTTTTCTTCCTATAACTACTTCGGTTTACTTCGGTATTCGCAGCACCGATACTTTTAATATTAGAACTACAATAATTCGTTCTTCTTACATCTCGCCTTCTTTTAGCCTCAGCATCTGGTCCAATAGGATCAGTATTGGTTTGTGGTCCGATTTCGACAATAAATTGAACATCCGCATGTTCACCAAGACGAAAACCAATACCCAATCTTGAATCAGTACCTACAATTTCAACAACAATAGTTTAAACATTTAAAACTTTTAACAATATAATACAGAATTTATAAATCGTTTATATTTATTGTATACATTGATACAAATTTAATAATTATTTTATTGTTAAAATATACGTATTTATTATAAAAAAATTAAATATATTTCTGTATATACATAAATTAAAATATTTAATTTTTTCATATTTAACATATAATATACAATTAAATTGTAAACTAAATGCGAATAAACATGGTGTATCGCAAAATAACAATTTCAATAATTTAAATATGTTAAAATAGTATATTAGTGAAAGTGAACACTTGTATTCAAATAACACAAAACATTTTTCCACGTAATAATTAGCATACGCATACAGATAATTGTACTAGATTTGTATAGCTAATAATCAAGTTGTAACAATTTTTCTCTTGCCTTTTTTAATCGGTGGGATATTGGAGTAAACCAGGGATAATATAGTCGGAATTTCTTCTGGGATTATCAGACCGCTGACATCTGAAACAAATTTCATTAATGACTTTTTAGAAATTAACTATTCAAATGTTTTGTCACGCACGGAATATAAATATATATGAAATTCCACTCTAATGCACATCGCTTACAAAGCTCGTTTTCTAAAACAGATAACCGATGGAAAACTCAAAGTTTTCAATTATTTATACAAGTTTTCTAAAAATTTGATAAAAAATCAAAAATATATATTCTTTGTCAAATCGATTGACCCCTTCAAACCATATAATATACACGCACGCGTATATGCAAAAGAAATAATACTAATTTGCTCTATTAGGTGTATAACAGTATCGAATTTCTAGTCTCATAAAAAACCAAGATTTGACTTCTGTTGCATAACACCAAAATAACCAACTGTTTTCCTAAATGATCCGAAAGTCACTACTTTTCCTTTTATACAAAATGTGTCTTGAGCAACATTTGCGGAAAAGGCGATTACCGACTTCATATATTCATTGAAAATCGCTTACTTTCCGTTCTCGTTGGGTAACGTGTAATTTCGTCGATCGAAATACATGCAAATAATTTGTATTCTATTACATTACTGCGCGTGTATATAGATATACGAGCAATAATCTGAAATATTATTATAATTTCAAGAAAGTTACAATGAAACAGTTATAGATATAATTAAATATTTTTACGCAAGATCCCTTCCGTTTTGTTTTGTTTTGAACTCTCTTTTATATTCTTCATGACAAATCAATACGTTTCGATACAATAAATAATTTGATTGTCGATCAACCCAATAACTTTGTAACTCGCAAATTATATTGCAACAAATTAAACAAATCTATACGTATCGATTATAAACTCAACAATTCGTACAATTTTATTTGAAACGAATAAATTCATTTATAATTACGAGTATCTTTGTTTAAATCGTTACATTTCTATTATCAATTAAAAGCGTGCTCAAATCAAGAAATTAATTCAGTTATTACAACGAAACGGCAAATTTGTCGTTATTGAAGCATTGCTCTAAGCAACATAATTTAAACAAATAAATAAGATACCCACACGCGGAAAGAAACAATGTATTAATTACAAATTACTTGCAAAATAATAAATGTGACAGTCGTGTTCTATTTTTAAACTGTACTTAAAACTTGGTAAATATTACACATATTTCAGTCAAAATTACTGACACTTTTGTAAAACTTGCTAAAATTTTATGTGTTATGTCAAAAAACAACAATTCTGTCACACAATTGACATTTTATGAGTAGTTTTTTCCTTTTTTTCTTTCCGTGCAGTTTTCGAAATTCCTTCAAACTAATCCCGCGAAACTATATACATATACATATCTCGCGTGTTGCGTTATAAACAAAATCAGCACATAAGCTATTCGTTTGAAGCAACCATAGAACCTCATTGGCTTTTTGCTGCAATCGCAATCAGGACAAAATAGGCGAAGGACGAGGTGCACTAATCTCTTACATTGGCAGAAGACGAAAAGAAACCCGAGCCGCACGCACGTGGCCTTCACGCTTGATGACATCGTAAAGAAATGATGAACTTCTCTCCTTGAGCGAGCCTTTTTCACTTGTTCATGTTTTCGATTCGGCCGTGTCTGCAATGACAATGCGCGAGCCTTTTTATCATTCAAATCATAGTCACACGCGTCAATCGCGAGCGCACGATTATCCGCCGGCAATTACTTCGAGGCGATTCGTCAGTCGCGATTGCTCAACTTCATCCGAATTGTTCGGATCCCGAAATCGAATCGGCCGAGTTTTCAGCGCGACGCAAATTGCACGAAATGCCGGCCAATTAGCGGAGAGTGAAAACGCGAGACGCGAAGTCCGACGTGGAACTAAAGTCCAGCCGAACCGTCCAGCCTCAGGTGACAATCGCGCTGAAAGAAATCCGGGAAGAAGCTTTGAAGTGAAAGGTTTCGTCGATCGGGGATCGAGGTCGACGACTTAACTCAAGCGACTCTCTCTCTTGTCCCCACCTGATGTTATCATACGGAATCAGTGAATCGACACCGGAGCGTACGAGCCGCGTTTCGTGAAATTAAAAGTGGTCAGGAGCGGCCTCGCCCCACTGATCTTTGGCTCATCACCTGTGCGCGCGACCGTCCCGCGGACGACGGCGAATAATCGTCTGCTTAATTAACGCGCGCTCGATGCAGTCATCGCGAGGAACAATGCGCCGAGAAACGCGAGTTGACGGACAGGTTCGTGCGTCGGCTGGTTTTTCAACGCACATTTTTTGTCGGCCGCGCGTTACAAAACGTCGACCGTTCGCGTGGATCTTAAAAGCTGTTAGATGAAATTGACGTTTATTTTGAGTCTGTGAAAGTATCGATACCATTGCGCGTACTTTTACGCCGATTATAAAGTTGGGGAAATTGAAACGCGAGAGTGTTATTTGAATTCATTCGTATAAGGGGAGGCGTTGTATTTGTAAATGTATAACTGATTTGCGATGTACTTATTGGTGGCTTGCATGCCTTCTGTTGAATTAGACACGACATTATGGTAAATTCAATGCTGCGTTTATGCGAATGGAATATTAAGGATCTATAAGACCAAACTTTAAACGACACAAATAACTATATTAATATATTAGTATATGTTAACGTGTTTATTTGAAAAACCTTTTATCTATTTAAAGTTTTATTAAATTAAGATTTATTTAATTTTCGTAAAAATTAACACGAATTATGTTAATTGAGCATTACGACTGACAAATGATAGTTTTTAACATTTTTGTGTTAATTACTAATATCTTTTTAACGATTTTTTAACATTTTCTTTCTCATATCCAACATTTAACACATTTAATCCTAAATTTTTCTAAGTATAACAATTCATTAAACCGCTTTAAAAATATCAAAAATTTTATTTTGCAAACAGAATAAATAGTAAATAAATATACTGGTTGTCATGAAATGACGATTACATAATTGTATAAGTATTATTTTTGTCTTATTATCTTAAAAATTATCTAATAAACAACACTTTTCAATGTATTCGCACCCCTAGTAGAAATTTCAATCGGGCAGAAATACGGCCCCGATGTGGCAGTTTTGTTCCCATATAGGGAACTTCTCAGGAAACCCGATCAGGGCCAATAGGTGCATGTAATGCATGGGTATGATATGGCCCCGATCCGGAAACCAAATCATAAATTTTATT
>JABFQC010001314.1:0-20010 GCA_022817085.1 Psilanteris sp. ZL-2020 | reverse complement strand
ATGATTATTCTCAATTATATGTTGTGTTACCACATTATGATATTTAGTATTTAATTTTATATTATTTTTATGTTCATTAATTCTAGTATTTAATTTTCTTTTTGTTTGACCAATATATTTTTGATCACAATTTTTACAGTTAATTTGATATATAACATTCATATGGTTTTCTTTATTTAATTTATCTTTGCATTTTTTAACTATTGTTTTAAATTTATTGTCAATTTTACTTATTACATTTATATTGAGTTTCTGTAATTTATGTTTTATATTTTTAGTGGTTTTATCATAATATGGTAACACAACACTATTTTTTCTTTCTTCCCTATTTTGTTCAGTAATGCTATTATTTATATGGTCTTTATGTTTTACAATTTTTATTATTCGTGAAACGGACAATAAGATGTGACGAATAATGTTTACATATATGGTAAGAACTCTACTAGCACAAATATCATGAGATATCCACAAAATATCACAGAATTATCTATTGTCCAATTTTTCAAAAAAATGGACAATATATATGACATTGATATATTATGGATATTGTATGATATTTGTGCTAGTAGGGAAAAATCGGAGAATACGATAATAAAAATTGATTCAAATAGATATATCAAAAATTAGAGTAACAAATAATATTTTGCTTGATAAATATGTACAATGAATTCAAATGTATAAAAATAATGATATAATACGAATGGGTAAGAATTTGTAACAAGGATTAAATATTAATTTGTTTTCCTTTTTTATTTTGACAATTGCTCAATAGAAAATGAAAATCATCAATATTTCATTATTAAATAGTTTTAAAATGGCTTTAACTTGCATGGTAAAAAACTAAACTAGACATACTTAACTCGGTATAATGACGAATTAACAAAATGATTCGTTGTAAATTTAATTAGTATATATATAAATATTTAGAAAGTATTATTATAAAATATAATTGGTGTAAATTAAAAACTAATGTAATAAATGATCAAAGTCTTTTTAGCTAGTATAATATATGCTCATTTACCAATGATTTTTCATCATTACCTGCTGTTAATTTTCGTTACCATTAATAAGATTCTAAAGGTAATGATTATTTCAAATTATTATAGTTAATTACTATATTATTTCTGATTACGCAGAAAGAATAGTAATTATTTTTATTAATAATTATTATTATTTATGACAATTATAAAAATATTTAGAAAACCTTATCAATATTACAGATATTCGTTTACAAAGGAGTTGATTCCTCCTGCAACTATATTTCTATAAAATGTGTAACAAATTATTGTTTAATGAATATTAATTAATATCGTTGAATTGTTTTTTAAATAAAAAATACATAGTAATTTATTTATATATGCATATTATAACTTGCGAAGCAAATTAACGTTTAGATGTAATTTAACAGGTGTTCGAAAAACTTTGTTTAGATGGATAATTATTGGTCATTTATCATGTAATTATAAGTTAATAAATATTATAACTAAACTTTTGAATGTTTGCGTTTATTTATATACAAGGTGAATGTAAGTTACAATAGTATAAAATATTTAAATGTTATAATTAAAAATGAAGTTGTCCTTAATGTTTTGAAATTTGTTATGTTATAATTTTAGTACAAATACAATTTATTAAAATATAAATTCAATATTCATTTTAATTTATTATTAGAAAATTATAATTATATATAAATATTTTATTTAATTTGTTTTCAATTTAATTGAAATTGTATTTATTGTACAATTAACAGAATTTCTCTAATTAAAAGTAATGCATAATTGAAATAGTGTTTAATAATGGAATAAATTCAAACTATATATATATATATACAGCTCATTTTATGTAAACTCTCATTTTATTTAAATGTATTAAATATATATAAATTCTAATGAAAAAATGTTAATTATTTATTTTTAATTATCATACATATTAATATTTATGATATTAATTAATTATTAATTATTTTTTGTATTTCACGATAATCTGCAGTTTTTATAATTTAATTATTATTTTAAGTTTTGTAAATTAAATCTATATATTTTTAAACAAATAATAAATCTATAATAAAAAAAAATAAACATTTTCTTGTATATTAAATATAATATATTAAATTTATGTTTTTTACCTTATTTTGACAATAAACCTAAATACATATATGTTTTAAAAAGTTAAAAAGTGACTCATTCATAATAAATAAATTCGATTCAGAATGTAGATGAAATTTGTATTGATGAAATAAAATGGAAATTGAATACATATATGTACTTGATCAAATTTGTATCCAATCAGCAATGAATTTAAATAAACTGAATAAATGAAACTTTTGCGTATTTTTTTTCATAGTAACAAATTCTTTGCTTTTCTAAAATATGATAAATATTAAAATTACGCACAATTTTTACAATTTTTGTATATTTAAAATATTCATTTAAGATATAAATTATATATTTATATATTTATATAAATATATATAATATTCTACCGTCAATAATTATAGCATAATTATTTTAATTATTTACTTTTTGGAGTTAGAGAACGGTTGATTTCATATAAACTTTAAATCCATAAAATACGTTATATATCACGTAATTTTTTTAAACTCAGATACAGATACAAATTATTTTTATTACAAAAATTAATATTTCCAAAGTAGACCAGCATTTTTAAAAAATACCTAGTAGCCGGGTTCTGATTTAGAGTTAAGAATTTAAATTATAAAATGGACACAAGTACAATTATAATAAAAGTGTAAAATTGTATTCAATTGTATTTAATAGCAACCAATAAGAAGCCAGTTTTCTACACACAATGAATTGTATCAAATTGTATTACATTGTAAAAATATATATATGTCTTTCCAATTATTACATTTTAATATAATTAGATACAATTCATGACGTGCTGAAAACTGGCTAGATATTGGTTGCTATTAGATACAATTAAATACAATTTATATATTTTTATCCAAATTGTACTTATGCCCTTTTCACAATTTAAATTCTAAACTCTAAATCAGAACCTGGCTACTGGATGGATTAACAATTTTTGTTACTTCGTACTCTTACAATCATAATTTTATTGCAAATATGTATTGCTAAGTTCAGTGTAAATGGTCCTAAATTTGATTCTAATTTTATGATGCTTTATTAAATATCGTTGGATAAGGATAAGGCATGTAATTCATTTTGATGTCTTGTTCGAATACTATATATATTATATATATATAAATGTTTTATTAACGTCGCTCATATATATAAGCTTATTTTATGATATTGCTATTTCAGGGCCGATCATAAAATACAACCTGTGACGTCATCTTTGACGGCTTGTTCTGGAAGGGTTGGCTCCTGCGGACTAGATTTGTTCTTGCGCTCCGTCATCCTGAAACGAAGTTCCGTCACGCGTTTGCGAATGCACTTGCCACGTTCACGGACGCTGCGTGGGGCGACGGTGTTCCTACGGCCCGGCTTTTTACAGCCGTTCGAAATTGGCCGCTTAACTTTGTCCAGTGCATGATCCTCGCGCGGAGCAAACGAGAATGACACTGATCGCGCACCTTGGCGCGATGCAAGAGATGTATTCCGCGGCGGCGGCGACGGAAATTGTGGCACATCCATGACGAGTCCTGCGGATCTTCAGATTTCAGCCGAAACAACATATTTTTGACTCGCACAAATGAACATCAGAAATAACTTGTTGCTTCCTGAAATTGAAACTTTACAAGTCTTTTTTTAATTTCTAATGGTTTTGTTTCTAAATTTAAACAATGTTAATATTACAAGAATAATATTATGATTCGAATATAGTAATAAATAAACTAAAAATTTGTATATGATAAATAAAGTGTAAATGTAGTTATATTATATAATAAATAAATAATATTCAAGGGAAGAAATGAAAAATGCATTATTTAATAAGTCATTTGAGTATACGCAGTTTAAATTTAGAAAATTACATCTTGATCAAGCTTCTACGTGGTGTGGTACGTTGCAATATGATATAAGATACAGAATCAATTAAATAACTTATAATAATTATAAATACAATAATACTAATATTATAAATTTTACATTTATATAAATTCTCGTATTTAAAAAAACATGTTCCTTAATATATGTATATTCATTAATGCTAATTTTCATGACCATTTTTCTGTATCCTGTATCGTACTAACAATCTTATTTTTTAAAACTGATTATTTTAAAAGTTGATGTGTCTATCGAGTAACTAATGTAATTTTCATGTTAATGATATAATTATAATAATTTAATTTTTAATATGAAATATATATGTAAAATAACTCATTTTAAATTAGTATAATTAATTCATACTAATATGAAATTCGAATATGAAGTGAGTAGAATGGTGAGAAGTAAAAAAATGTAAAACCGCAGGAGCGTATAATTATACATGCAGCCATGAAAGTTTTTTAAGGAACGTTTAGTTATGAATTCGTCAAATATTGAACAAAGTCATGTCATCGATAAACTCTACAATGTAAAGGTGAACGAATTATGTATAACGTCTACTAGGCTCGTTTTATAAAATTAAATCGATAAACTAAGTGCGCGATGAAGAGTTATTGTACTTAATTTTAATAGGTTTGCAATTTTATTTTAAAAATTAACACGTTAATATAATTCAACTTGTGTACTAATTTTAACATATTTATTGTATTTATTATTCATAATAATAAATGTAAAAAATATATGTATCGTATCGTATCACATTTTAAATTGTTGACTTTAAACAAACATAGTACGTATTAAATAACAAATATACACTTTGTATACAAATATGTATCAAATGATATTAATGTGTAGAATAAAAAAAATATTCTTCAATTTTAATAAAAATGATTGAAGCTCACATTGTAAATATTTGTTCGAACAGAAAAATACTATTTAATTTTAATAATTAGATTGTTTCGTGTTTGTAATTTTTTTTTTCATTTTATGTGAAAAAAAATTAAAATCGTAAGTCTAAATATATATATTTTAAAATTATGTACAATATCATAGTTTTATAACTTATTAAAATAAAAGTTCATAACTTGCATGTTGTGTATAAATTACATAATTTAAATGAGCAATCACGCAAGTTATTATCAAATTATGTAAAAAATTTAATATGAAAAACACGTATATATGTTTTTACACATTAATTTATTACATCCATAAAAAATTGCACGTACACGGAGAAAAATATAATTGCAATTTTACTATAATATAAATGAAACTGACCCTGGACTAACCAAGTGTCAAATGTATCTTACAAATTATAGTAAAAATGTAGTATAAACAAGACAAAAACTTTATGTTTTCTGCTTTTTATTATACTCGTTTACCATAATGTACGAGGTAAATTTGAATATTATTTCGCCCAGGATCAGTTTCGTTTATTTTATGGTAAAATTTCAAATATATCTTTTTCTGTACACATATAATTTTTCAAAATATTTTTTATAGAATATACATTGATAAGTTGCGAATTAAAAAGTTATGTGAATTTTCATAAAAATTGTTTAATTACCAAGTGTCTGTACGCTGATTAGAAATATTGTATGTTGCCGCATATCACATGTTTTATCGCATACAAACATATAGTTTTGACGGCCGTCGTTTCCATTCATCATTCACTGTTTGATTCTGCGTGTTTGTCGCGCGTATAAAAAAACGAATAGTAGGAGAACACGCGTCCGAATTCGATCAATGAATAACTATATATGATATATACCACGTGTTATTGTAATGACATTATACAAGTTTAAAAAATCTTATATTATTGAAAGATAAGACATAGAAATATATATATCCAAATACGAAATGATGTGCTTTAAAAATCATCATTATATTTAATTTAATCTGATTGAACACAAACTTAATTGTGACTATTTATAATTACAATGCATTGTAAATATTTAATTTGCATACTGTAATATTAAATTTAACTATATTTAAATTTTATTTTATTTTTTTTATTTTCATTTTATTTATTGTAAAAATACGTCTAATTTCGTAGAAATTAAAAAAGCTTTTTTGTTTTTAGAATATTTTTGAAAAATTTTATGTTAAATATGCATTTACTTTAATATCATAACTATGTTTTAAATATATTTTTTTAAGGGAATGATTTTTAAATAGATAATAAATTAGTTGCAAAAGAAAAATGTTATAATAGTAGATTAGAAAATGCGGTGTGAACGATAAGAAATTCAACGCGAACTGCTACGATTTGATGTATTTGGAGAACGGATGCACCAAAGCAGGAGGTTTTATCCACCTATTGGCTTACTATAATTACCTGCAACTTCATAATCGATCATAGAACACCACACGCTATCGCGTTAAAGCGACAAGATATGAGATCCAATCAAGTTATCATTTTGCAAATGTGAGGATAAAAGCCTCGTTATAATATTTATACGAGTATTGGTTCAAAATTTTACATTCAAAAATTTTTCTAATAAAATCAAAAAAGTATTTAATTAAAAATGTATAAACGTTACATATCAATGCATCAGCGATAGAAATATTAAATCATTATAAATGTTAATCACGAATATTTTTTATTATTTAGTAGTAATGAATATATGAATGTTAGTGGTGGAATTATGTGATGAAATAAAAATTAATGTTTTACTTTATTTATACTAAAACTTATAATTGAATATTATTTATAGTTTAGAATTTATACGTATATATGAAATATATTATTCAAGAAGTAGAAAACTTCATTGCAGTTTATAAGTATAACAGTAATGAAATTATTGATATAAATTAATAATTATGTTATACATATTAATTAATTATATTATTAGTGCTATTTGTTTATAAAATAAAGAACTGTTTATATACATGTATTAGATATTTTTAAAACGTAATATTTTATAATTTACTATTTCAATTGAGTAAACGGCGTATGCAATAAAATGTATAGTATACGATTATACATTTATGATTTATAATACTTAGATTATAATTTATACATTTATTTTAAAAGTATTTTAAAACAAAGCGAACTAATTTGATTAAATTTGAGCTAAAAGATATTAAACTGTAATTGAATTTTAGGAGTATTTGAATGTGAAGTATTTGATTTAAAAAATGACATTAATGAACAATTTAAATATTGAGCAGGTTCCATTTTAAACATATTCATCCCTGGTTATTTGCGCGGGCGCATCGATCCGCACAGTCCACGCGTGTGCGTCCTTTTTCCGCATTGTGTATCCAGTGCGACGTTCGTCGGGATGTCAAGGAATTAACCGGTTGTAATTCCTGGTGGTTTTGGCAAAAATCGTCAGCCTCCAGGTAGATATATTATTAATTTAGATATATGTTTTTCTAATACAAAAATATTTGTTGTTTTTCAAATTCTTCCAATACTGCAACAGTAATTATTAATAATTTTTCACATCTTTTTATTTATAATATTGAAAGTGTTTAATCTAAACGCGCTTGATTAATAATAAAATAAAAGTCATAAAAAATCATAAACATTAAAATTTCATTCTTTTAAACAATCCAAAGGATTATAATTATGTATTATGTTATATAAATCTAATTCGGTATATATTCACTTTTATAGTTTATGAATTAATATAATAGCATATTTTGTATAATACATACTTCTTACGTAAAATATAGTTATTTAATTATGAAAATAATAACAAATATTTTAATGTAATTCCTAAATTTCTTATATATTTATTATATATATTTAATTTTTATTAAAAATAGTCACAATTAGTTCTATTTTCTTATCATTAGAAACACGACAGCCTCTTAAGTGTTATTTAAATTACTGTTTTTGTTGTGATGTTTCGGAGGGTAGATAAGTGTACTGTAAAACTTGTATAAAATTATTACTATAGTTAGTGTGTGAAAGTACTCTTTAACTTAATTTTACGAACACTTGAGAGTTTTAATTATGAGCCTTACTTGTTTTCTAATATTAATTTATTAGATTATGCATACAAGTTTATCTGATTATAGAAAAGCATCAAAATTTATTTATTAACAAAAATAACGCACACAAAAAACTCAAAAAACATATATATAAAAACTTATATAACTCTTTTTCTATATATATATATACTATATATATATAATATTTTTAGACGTTAACTTCAATCATGAGTTTTTTTTTAACATTTTTGCGTATTATGATCTGGGTTTTTTAATTCATAAAATCTGCAATTATTAACGTATTATTTTGTATGTTTATCACCATTAAAATACGCTTAATTAAATTTTGTAATAGCTGACAAATATCTATTATCACTTGTAATAACAAAATTTTTCTTGTGCCTTTTAGACACAATTCTTTCAAATGATACTACGGCTAACTCCTATATGTTTAATTAATTATATATATATACAAAATTTATAATTTATTTGTTCAAAAATAATAATAATAATAATAATAATAATAAACTAGAAATTATGAAAATTCTTTATTGAACCGTAGAGTATTAAAAACGTATTATTCGTTATTACGTAATGTTGTATATTAAATGAACTGCAATATATTTTAGGTGATGCGCCATCGATGGCGCAAGCCCCTCGTTTGGCTGGGCTGTGCTCTTCCAATTTTGATAGCAGTGCGACTTTTATCTGGCGAAGGTTTTAATTACTACTCGAGTTTTCTTGTTAGCGACTTGAGTGAAGATTATGAAGACGGTAATGCGATATCTGGCGTGGGACGGTTTGTCGCGGGCAAATTTATGGCCAATCGTTGGCCGCAAAACATTAGTTTCTGTCAATGGCAGTACGATCTTCCACAACAGTTATCATATCCTGCGAATAAGATCCTTGGGAGTCCGGAGCAGGGTAAACAAAGTTCATATCGCGTGCTTGTATCGGTCATTCAACAAAGTTTCGCCGTCAAATCTTTACCCAAACTCACATTGTGCACACACGCTACAGCGGACCAAGTTTATAACATAGTAGAAATTGTCAAACGATGGGAAGGACCTGTCAGTTTATGCATTTTCACTCCAGGAACAGATGCAGCTTTGTCAGTTGCGTTGTTGGATAGAGCGTGTCGATGTGAACCTGCTATGGCTAAGGTTAATAACAATCACTACAAAAACTTTATTTTAATAATGAATTGATAACGAATTCAGCAGCGTCGAACGAAAACGTATCTTTTGTAAACTAAATGTATATCTTGTAACTTGCATTTTTAATACAAGTAACTTACAAGATAATAATAATCACTCAGAAAAATATTTAGTCATAATAACCAAACTTTGGTTGATTCAACCAAATTATTTAGTAAAAATATGACCAACTAAATGTTTGGTTTGTTGAACCAAATAATTTTGTTGTAAACGTTTAGTTGTCGAAAACAATTTATTTTGGTAGTTTTAACTATAACATAATAAAAAAAACATTACTGGTTTTATTATCATGAAAATTACATTTAGACAGTGTAGTTTAATCACTTAATCCCAAATTTAGTAATATTCATTAACAACAAGTACCTCCTTCACAATAAATACAATATATTATTTTGACCAAGCACAAAATTGTGTATAGTAGGCATAACCAAATCTTTAGTTGGTTCAAATAAAAAGTTTGGTTTTTTTAACAAAATAATATAAACCAAATTCTTTAGTTGTAATAACGAAAGTTATTTTCTGAGTGTACATGAAGAAAACGTTTTATCAAAAAATACTATATTTACTACTACACGTAGGATAAGGCTTTTAAAAATGAAAATAATACTTTTTATTAATGTATAGATTACTGTATAATATAGTAATTTTTCGTAGGATGTCTGCAAAATTGAAATTAAATATAGTAAAATCTTTATTTTCAAAAACTCCATCTTACGAGTAGTAGTAAATGTAGTAATTTTTGATAAAACGTTTTCTCCGTGTAGTTTGTCTCCAGTAATGTAACGCAGATCATTACAAGTAAATGGCTAGTTGAACTATTTATTTAAGTTTTAAAAACAGTCACCTATTCAAATAACGATCGTTGTAATGCAGCTTTACTTTTCCCTTCTCTGCGTGTCGCGCTGTCTCACCCACCATTGTTCAATCGTATTGAAACGATATTTTGTTAGTATTATTGAGCATTTCATTAGTTCACTGATAAGTTTATATTTAGTTTTTTGATAGTTATACTTGTTTAGTTTCACTTACAAATAACTGTCAAGTATTTGTTTATAAAAATTATTCTAGTACTTACTTTGCAAAAATTTGTATAAAAGCTGGAATAGCAATTGTATACATTTATATTGTTTGGTGAAAATAGCGATTAACTTGTAAAAAATCTGTAAGAAAATTTTCTAAATAGTCAATATAGTCAAACTATTCAATATTTAGCAAGTTTCATATAAAAACTATTTATTTCTAGAGAAATTTCCACTTGAGATATCAAAGCATATATAATATAATATATGGAATTAATATTTCAACAATAGTTTGTATATTGTATACTTTGCTTTTTTGTTTTAGGTATCTGTTCATTTTATTTTCCCAATTACGAATCCTCCATCAATAGCTCAATTATATTCCACCGACGGTAATTGTTTAGCTTTGGATGTGCGTATAAAAGAATCTAATACTTTGAGAAAAAAGTTGGCAATGACGTACCCGATAAACGTGGCGAGAAATGTCGCCAGAATGCAAGCTTCCACTGTCAGAGTTATGGTGTCTGATATTGAATTGCTTCCTAGTGATAAATTAGCTTCGAGTTTTATGAAGATGGTGCACGAAAGAGCTCCTAAACTAGGCGTGGTGTTTGTTGTCCCAGTCTTTGAAATAGAGGCCACGGAAGAACCACCAAAAACAAAAACAGATCTTATAGCTGCTTGCAAAACAGGGATTGCAGGATATTTTCACAGGTTCAGACCAAATTTAATTTAATAGTAGAATATTGCTATTTTCACTTGACATTGTTATATATAAATATTTTCTGTTTTATAATATTATTATTAAACACAAACAGTTACAAGAAATGTAAACTAATATTTAATGGATTAAATATCTTTATTTTATAATTCAATTTTATTTTGGAATATTTCCAGATTATCTTCAAAACCATTTTCTCTTCCATTTTTCTTAAATTAAATTAAAATATTAAACGTAAATAATTTGATATATTAATTAATAGTTTATATATACATACGGAGAAAGCATACATCCAACTATTTACTATATAATATATCAAAAGTAGGATATACTTGAAAATACTATAAAAAATACTATATAATGTATTAAACTTTTGAATGCGCGCAATATTAAATTCAACTTATTTAGGAATTGTTAATATATGATATAGTAATTTTTATAACGTTTTCAAGTATATCCTACTTTTGATATATTATATAGTAAAATGTTAAATATATGTTTTCTCCGTGTATAAAAAGTTTATATTTCAATATTCTATTCTATATTAAAGTGTATAGAAAGTTAAGATTTGTTTAAATTGTAAATGTAATACCAATGTAAAGAGAAAAAAAAATATGTATATTTACGTAATTTTTTAAATGCATAATTATTTTTAATGCATAATTTATTTTAGGTTTCTTTGTCCACATTGCCAACGATTTCCGGGCCTTACTCGTTGGATGTTAACGTCTGACAGAGGAAAAGCAACTCCTTTGCTAATTACTAGACGAGAGGTTCCCTATCATAGATGGGAACCTGTTTTTATAGGCGTTAAGGATGATCCTTTGTATACCGAAAATATGACGTGGGAAGGTCGTCAGGATAAAATGGCTCAGGTATTTGAATATACATACTTATTTTTTAAGAATATATTTTAAATTTTGAAATTTGAAAATTTGTTTAAAAATTTAATAACAAAATATATAATTCACAGATGTTCGAAATGTGCCTCTTGAATTATCGTTTGGTGGTAATAGATGGTATGTTTTTGGTGCATACTCCTGGCATCAAACGAAAACTAGCTAATGGTGCAAAAGAAATAACTGATCGAGTCCGAATTCACGAGAGACGTAACTCTCATATCTATCAAAACGTCGTAAAAAATTTGCTCAAATTACATCCTACAAATAGGAAATGCAGACAATAGATTTTGTTTCATTAATCATAGGTCATTTTCTAGGTAATCCAGTTGACATAATTTTAAAACAAAATAGTTTATACTTTTTGGTAAATTCAGAAAAATGACATTACATGATAATGTCATTATGAAAAAATAAAAAAAATAAATAAAAACAAAGTCCAACTATATTAAATAGAGAAAATATATATTTTGACAATTATACAATATATATTGAAATATTATATAGTAAATTATTCAATATATATTTTATCCTTGTATTATATATAATTTTTAACACACTTATATTATATTTATTATAAAATAAATATAGTACTGTGTACTTGTTGTAAGTATTTTAGATATAAATATATGACCTTATATATGTAAATAAACTTCTTCAACTTCCATTTTTTTATTCTATTTGTATATTTTATTTTTATATAACCGTATATTTTTGTCATATAATTGTCATTAATGAGGTATATAATTATGTATATTACAAAATATCATTGCGCATGCATAGAATTATTTAAAAATTTATATATTTCATTGATTACATTAAATGTCTTTTTTATATTTTAGTGTATCTAATTGTTTAAGCTATGTCTCCGGGTATAGTTTTATTTAATTGTTGTCAACAACTATAACTTCATTCACATTTAATTAAGAACTATACGTATAAACTTTTCCTAACTTAAAAAATAATTCGTAATTATATAAATTAATATATGTTTATAAAAAATGTAGAGAAAAGTTTCTTAAAATACGATCTTTGAAACCCTTCGAATTTCGTATGTGATTTTCGATAATTTTGTTTAAAACGAGAGTTGGAGGCGAAGCCTTTTTTCTACAAAAACCGCTCAAATTTTGAAAAAATTGGATTTTTGATTTTTCTTTAAGAATTTTTTCTTAAGGAAACATTCCTTAACATACGGGGACATATCTTAATTTTAAATGCTTAAATATTTTTCTACGTAAATGCATTCTAGTTATTGAATACCGAAATATATCTTTACGTTTTAAGAACTGCAAATTTATTAAACCAAGTTAAATACAACATGCATCTAATAAATGTAAAGAGAGTCTTAAATAATTTGCTTTTGCTTTTATATACTTTTGATAAGTACATATATATGAAATATTTTATAATAAAATAAACTTTAATTAATATATGCAATTTGCTAGAAATAATAGTCAGCCAATTATTATTATTATTCAATAAATGTTCCTAATGATATATCTGTGTGTGATAAAGCGATTTATTTATGAAAATATTCTTTTATTAATTCACAAGTTATACGTCAAAAATGGATATATATACGTCAATTTTTTTTTGATGACCGGTTCACCTTTCACGGTGAATAAATATATATATCCATATACATATGTTTCGTGGTACGTTTGGGATCCAAGTAATGTGGCAACATGGTAAAAAGACTCCAAAACGACCGCTTTGTATAAGATTTCGATTTTTTTCGGGGTTCAACCCCAAAAGTACCATTCGGCATTTTATACAAATAATGGTACTTTCGGGATCCAGCTAGAAAAATATTGTACTGGGGCCCCCTAGGACCTCGTGTTTTGAGTACGGCTAGAATATTTACAGGGGGGGAGTAACCCCCTGCATCCCCATGTGAGGTTTGTCGAAGACCGCCCATATTTTTACTCCCTCCACTAATTTTTCATCCCCGTACCTAAGGTGCCCAAAAGTGGCGGGACCCCAAAAGTACCGCTGCACTTCGTTATATTTATATATATTTATATACTTAATCTGTACATTAAATATATAGATATAGGATTTAATAATATGAATTTTAATTGTATATTGATAGAGTAAAATTAAAATTATAAACACATTGTGATAAATCATTATACTTGTAGGAAAGTAAGGTGTGAGAGGAAAAGTTTCGGAAAATAAGCATGAATTTTTTTTTATTTAATAATATCATAGAAATATGATAATAATATTAATTACTGTATTATTTATTATAAATAAAATTTATTTTGTATAACTTGAATCAAATATAACTATTTTTCATTCGATTTTTTTAATATATATAATATTTTAGTTGTGTAATATAATTAATATAATAATACATCATCCTATAAGATTATAAAATATATTTTAGGAAAATAATATGGTATATTGTAATGTAATGAATAACATAGCGAATAACATTTTTTATATAAAAAGTGATTAGGTTTATAAATATGTAATTCTAAATAAGATCTATAGTTATAGTGAAGATTTTCGAAAAAATGTTTGCCAACGTAGTTCAAAGCTTTGACAATAGATATGTGCGTTATTGATATAGTGTTTAAGTGTTGAAAAAATTCAGAATATTTTATACGAATTTGTTACAATATAGAATACATTACTTATAACAAGTGACGGATAAATCAGAAAATTTCTCTAACATGAGGTATGTGTGCAAAATGCAAAAATACTGGTAATAAAATTTTTGTATATGTTAAATATAAGCTACTCAATATTGTATGTATATAACATTATTGGAAAAATATATAAAAATTACAGAAAACAACGATTTATGATATTGAACTATTGGGTTTTTTTTGTAATGAACTGTAAAATACTAATAATAATAATAAAATATTAAAATTATTTACATTATTTTATTTTATATATTATATATTTTATAACATCAAGTTTTTGAAAATGTATATTTTACAAATACTGCACTTTCGAATTGTACGTTGTTTCTTTTCTGTAATAAAGAAGAAACTTCTATAATACGGTATGATAATTACAGTTTAAAGTATAATTTAAAACTATTTTATATATTTTAATTTTATATGTTTTAAATATAGTGAAAATAATTTAATTTAATAATATAGTTTTTATTATAATTTTGACGTCATATAATATTCCAATCTTTTAAATGTGAAAGTTTACATAAATTTATATAAAAAAGTTGAGTATATTATTTCTATAATTATAATTATAATAACTATAATTATGTATTATTTCTTTGTCACTTGTATAAAATTTAAAGAAACAAAATTACACTGACAAAAAAAAAGTTCATTGGAACATGAATGTAAATTGGGCGTCCAAATGTAAATTAAACAAAATCACTTTTTAGTGGTTAAAATATATATAAAATCAGATGTACTGAATAATTTTATATTTTCCACGGTTTGTAAATCTAATTCAAATATGCACCTTGTTTACAAACTTATTCAAAATATACTATATATAAAAATATGTATGAAGTTATAATTACAATTAAGAAATTATTTTACATGAAAACTAGTATGCGCAACAATAAAGATTTTAAAATATATTTTATATACAATACATCGGTAGATTTCGTCGTCCGACGGGGATTAATGATCGGCCATGACATATACATATAAGCTATTTGTATTCTATGGGAATATATATAAATGCAATTGTTGATGCGAAAATATTATTTTCAAATGTAATATGGTTATTAAGATATAAATATTTTAAACAACAATTACGCTTTGTATCGAACATTAGTATATCTTTCAGGTGAAAATTTCTTTCAGAATTGTTAATTGAATATGTTTCAAGCAAGTATGAATATTTAATCATTGCATGACAGATGTTATTTTGTTCTTATTAATGTAAACTGCTTATTGACTTTTATTTTTAAGATATCAAATTATTGATTTACGTCAGTCATTGATTTACCTGCAGTCGAGATATACGGATTGTAAATATAATATAACCTAACAGATGACGACTGTTGGTTATAATGTATTTGTTAGATGATACAGTATCATGTACTTGTCTTTTGGCATTATTGATAAAATACTTAAATAAATATACATAGTCAAGATGTTTAAATATTTATAAATTTAAAAATAATCCAAATAATAATAAAAATCATTTATAATAATATTTGTATATACATAAAATATTATTTCAGGGCTAATTTATGTTGTAATTAATGTCAATTGAACGTCATTATTTAATAACGTTATTATAACTATAATAATTTTAAATGATCTATTCTAATGACGATATATTTTTACATTTTATTTGTTTTCGATCAATCTGTTTTAATCAATATATATTACATTAATTTTAGAATCTGTAATATAAATAATCCGTATAGCTCATTTAAACCTATTATTTAGTATTATATCATTATTATAAAAATAAGAGCTTAGCTATAATCTATTTTTTATGAATAAAATTAATTTTAATAAATATATCAATCGACTCTTAACTTTCTTAACTTCAATTTTTTTAAGTAATTCAAAAAAATAATTAAACTGTATGTAATCACGTTGACATGATTTTTGAAATATTAAACTAATACTTTAAAAGCAATTCTGTCACACATATATATATTGTATTTATGATTTTAATACATTCTTAAAATGTACGGATTATTATTACTGCACGGAGAATAATTATTATTTTTAGGTGCATGTTTTGGTTAAATATTTATCCAAATTAAAAAAACGTTTAGTAGAGCCACGAAAAAATTTTCTCGGCATACAATTTCTAAAAGCTTAATATACATTTATAATTTTTGGTTGCATTTTTAATTAAGATAACAACTTTTTCATAGTAAGTAATTTGTAAACAATTTCTTTGCCGGATCATTAATTTCTACTTTCAGAACTTCTTCAAGAGCCAGCTCTTAAGAAAAGACCAGCCTGTGGTGATTGCGTCACATGTGGTATAACATACGGTTTTATTCACTTAAGATAATAATTTTCTATACTCCCCTTATCCTGTATGCCTCATCACGAAATTAATTTCATTTCAAATACGATCGATGATAGTGATGACAAAGTTATCAGTAATTATGTTTAATCAGTAAACTTTGTCTCGAAAATAGCATAAGATTGGACTTATCTAACCAATGTGAAAAATACACTATGATATTATTACTCTGATTTTAATAATTCGGTCACGAAATTTTATTTTTATATAATTTATCAATTTTGTTATTTATTATTATCTTATCAATCCGTTGGTACGTCAATGTTTATCGCATTGAGGTAAATTAAAATATTTGGTTATTGTAGTTATTATAGTTCATGGCGTGTACCTGAAGTATATGTAACCACACTTTATACTATATTGACACTATTAAATTCACAGATACAAATACTCGTTATTATTGCATGGTTATTTGATTATCAATCAAATTTATGAACAAAATAGGAAAAATATAATATATGTGTTTTTATCACAAGCCTATACCAAATTAGATGGGAAAAACAATCTGACATATCAAATTTGAGTTGATAGTAAAATTTGTATGAAAATCGATAAATATATCTGTGTTGTCCAATTTACGAATTTAAATCTATTAAATGAATGAAACAAATTGAATGCTTTATACTAATACATATTTTTGTTCCATAAAAAATAATGTAAAAGTCAATGGAAAAAAATCATATTTATCTTACTTTTAAAAGGGTTTGAAAAATATGTGTATTTAATTATGTTGACTTAAAAGTGAGGGAAATACAATTAAGTTTTTATTTTCTCTGAGTCTCTTATTATGAGCTTCTATATGATTCTTTCGTTTCGCTTTTCTATTTCTTTTTCTTTTTCTTTTTCTTTTTTTTTATTTACAAACTGACTTATAAGATGAAAAAGTTTCGCCAGCATGACGTCAAAACAACTTGTTGCTCAATTTTCTTCGCGTCAGGGGGGTGATGATAAGTTGTTCGCGAAAAGCCATACGATTACGTGTGCCTCCGAATATAGATATATACGCGGCGCCACGAATTACGGAAAAAAACGCACAATACAAATGGACCCCAAAACCAATTTGAATGCAAAATTGCTAGCCAACTAAAATCACGATTTAGTAAAAAAAACACTTTAGCTCGGTTCTTCACAAATAATTGAATATGTAATGAGTAATGTTCGTTTAATGTTATTCAAGTATTTCAATAATAGAATGTTGTTTCATTAAAAAAAATAAAACAATTTTTCAAGTTTTATACTACTATATGCAGGGCAACTAAATATAAATAAATGGAAATTATTATCAACTTTTAATTGAAATTCTTATAGAAAACCAAAATAATAGAATTTTATATTAAAGTACAAAATAATGGAAATGCTTTTTTAAATATATATAAACTTATAATATTTGTGTATAGTTTGTTTATTAAAAAAAGTGGATAATTTTTTATATCTTTTAATGTATTAATGAAACAAATAACTTAAATAAGTTATTTAATGTCAATTATACGTTAATAAGTGCGTTTAATTAACTTATTTCGTTCTAAAACTATATGTAAACGTTTTAAAATAAAATAAACAAGATGTTTTTCTATTATCACGTATGTGAGACATAAACCGAATTACAGTACGTATAACTATAATAACCAAATGTAGTGAAACCAGTAAAATAATGAAATGTGTTCATTTTTAATTATTTAAAATTTAGTTTCCATGCATAATTAAGATTGAAAAAACAAGTTGAAGCAATTTAAATCCTATGGGCAACTTGAGTGACTGGAATAATTCAAGAGTTTCATTCGTTGCTTCGATAAAATGTTACGTCAACATTGTTTCTAATTACAGTATCCGCGGGGCGATTAATAAATAATTTTAGCGACAAATCTCCGCAATATTGGATTAATATATCGAAAGATTTATTAATTATCAACGTCAAAACTCAGGATTTATGAAAATAATAAACATAATTTTAGTTACGTTTTATTTTCGCACGAGTTTATGACGCTTTTATGTTTTTATGCTTATATATGTATATATATATACACACAAATATTGTTCGATTATTTTGTTTTATATTTTAAAGTTAAACGAACCAGGTTTCTAATAGGAATCTTATTTCCTTAACATTAACAGCATTGATTAATAAACATTTTGTTATAATATTATATATGATAATAGAATTAAATAAAAATATGTTTTTCATGAATTATAAAATGTTTAAACAATCAATCGCCAGATACAGAAATGCCATAAATCTGAAAATTGCACACATTTGAACGCGATAAAACTTAAAATAACAATTTGATTTGACGCGAAACCTCTTATAAACCATTACATATTACGCAACTGAATCGAAAATCTGTTTGCGTTATATTTTTTGTAAATGCACAGAGCTAAATCTACGCATTAATACCACTGAACGCGGCAAACGATACGCAATCGTTTTATTTTACGCACAAATTTCATTCGACGAAACAATAATTTGTATCGAATTCGCAAGCTTCGTTATAAGCGCGAGCAACGATTTTTGCGAGAGCTTCTCGATGAGAAACAAGCGCGTACTCGGGGCTCGACTACATGATCTGAAATTGCGAACGGGTTGAGCACAGAAGGGCACGGAGGGGTTCTCCTCGAAATGAGTTCTCGACAGCAACAGTTGTCGGTGCAATTTATTAATCGCCGACATCCCGGTGCAACAGTTAGTGCGTAGAAGGTGCACACGCGGATGATTCCGAAAATGCGCGGAAACGTGCACTTGCAAAGCTGGCGCCGAAACCACGCCCCCTGTAGCTATATAAGAGTGAGCGCATTAGCGCCACGTCGCATTTCTCGTCGCGCCGGAAAACCGGGTAGCTTTGAATCAGATAAACGCAAGCTTCGGAAGTTACGCGTATCCTTAATATAACCACTCACGCAACTTGTTCTTTTCAATCGCGGAGGTGACTCGCTGTAGCAGCTGGAAATGAAGATTAGGCTACTTGCGCTCATTTGCCTCGTGCTCGTGCTGGCCGGTAACGCTTATGGTGGACCGTACATCGATGACGGTGAATACTCTGCGTGACACATACTTTCGGTTCTTTTGTTTCATGTATTCCGCCTTTCAGTCTTTCACTACTGCTTGACTTTTATTTCGTAATAAAATCGGACTCGGTTCGTCTGCAGTTTGCATTTAGCGTGTTTTTAATTGTAATTTGAGAAATATTTTGACTTGTTTGCTATCAGTTAGATATACAGTAGATGTTGTTTTAATGTTACATATATATTTACATTTTCAACGTG
>JABFQC010001313.1:0-20010 GCA_022817085.1 Psilanteris sp. ZL-2020 | reverse complement strand
GTTAATTACAAATATTGCATTAGTATATTTTTATTTCATATTTATTTAATTTTTATTTCATACTCAATTTTCTACACTCTGAGATTATTCTATTCAAACATCTGCGATTGCAGATTTAACAATATAGATTTCTATTTTAGCAATATAATTTTCTCAGTGTACATGAAAAACGTGAAATTTTTCTGTTAAAAATATAAATTTTCATGGTTTGTCGCCTAAAAGTAGGAGTTTGTATTATAAAGAGTATTTTTGTTAATGTAATTTTTCGCAGTGAAGTATTCCTTGAATGAAGCAAAAGTTAAGGTTGCGAAACTATATCCAATAAAGGTTGATGCCAAACCATTTAAACGATTTAAAATTTAATAAATTCGTCAATCAATGTTTAACCAATCTTGCGTGCACGTGCTGTTGCTCAACTTAATTAATCAACTTTTCATGCATCCTATTAAAATTCCCATACGTTTATTACCCGGTTTGGTCCAATTCGCGGCATTATTATTTTTTCTTCTGCGCTGAGATTTCGGACAAACAAAAATATTTGACATCGTTTTGCAACGCTTCAAACTGATCGGCCATTCAGTTTCTTCCGCTTAACGCTGTTGGTTTTTCGAATTAGCGGCGCGTTAGCGGCGCGCGAAGTGCAAACATCGGAACGCGTTGTCTTCATTGCGCGCAGAATTGGCCGGCCTGTAAACTGTCCCGATTACTTTAATAGCCGGGCGATTGCGATTTGTTGTTCCGGCGAGTTCGTTTTCGCTTCTGTTGTAGCTCTGTCTTTGTCTGTTTAACGGCCTTGCGAGCAAGAACAACGCGCGTAAGCAAATTCGTTACCGTTCGCTGGCAGTTAATTGAAGGAATTACGCGAGATTGTGTTGGAAATGAATACACTTCGTTGCTTGTAATTATAACTGGTCTATAATTATGCGAGTTGGCGCATTTGCTATTCCATGAATAATGATTTGATATTTAAAAATTAGGGCCGCGTATGCAGAGGCGTTTCGAAATGAAAATTAAGACGTTTCCCCCGAGTCTAATTAATCACGCGATATTAATCACAAGTGGATTCCCCGTTCAAACGAGCAAACAACTATTTACGCGGTTTTCATTTCGCATAACCGCTCACTTGCATTTACGCGGTATAATGTTGTTCGTAATTAACGTTTCGATTCATTTAAAGCGGACGAAAAACGGATCCGTGAGTGAGCGATGTCGCTGCGCAATGACAAACGTGATTCCAAATTTGCTACAAACAAAAAAAATTAAAAATAAATAAACAGAAAAACGACACAATCGATGATTCAACTTTACGAGTTCAAATTTGAATGATAACAAATTTATGTCAGTAAACAAAAAAAAAGAAAAAACAAAAACAAAAGTTACAAATATAGCAACTTTCAATGTAAACAAAGGCGTAATAACAAAATAACGACAAAAACCAAATTTCATGTAAACAAAAGTATGCATCTGCGCAACTAATAGATTTCAGAGGCTCCGATTGCATATTGAAAATGGATTTGCTTAGATCGCGAAGACTAACGAAGGGGATCGTTGTTCGAAATCGCGGCAAAACGATTGGCTGCGTTGATTAGGACGCGCGCTTTCGGCGCGAGGGGGTGAGGCATGCGTAAAGTGCATTTTTGCGGGGGGAGGGGGCGTAGTCGTTGCTGCGAAGTGCACCGATTCGGAGCAATTACGCGGGCCGTTAATGGCGGGGTGCGTAACGAGCCGACGACGACGGCGGCATTAAAATCGGCACTCCGGGGCAGAAGACGAGTCGCACAAGAGGATAAAAGGATGCGCGGGCTTTTACGCGGCGCGCGGGGGTGCGCGCACGCATTATCTAAATGCGCGACACTCAAACGTACGCCGGGCTCCCTTGCTCGCGCCATCCGAGAGGCTCTACTCCGCGCTTTCCCCCATGGCGCCGTCGCGCCGCCGTTCTCTCTTTTTTCCCCACGATAAGTACCGCCGCGCGTCCCGAGTGCCGTCCGCCGACTGCCAAGTGGACAATCTTTCGTCGCGTCTCTGTCGCGCGCGCGCCAAATTTGCGTGTCGTCGCGCACAGCCGCGCGTGTTATGACACGGGCGCCAACGCGTCGCGATGATACGCGGACGAAAAATTGCGCCGCGTGTGTGCGAGCGACGGAACGCCGATTTCGCGACGCGGGGACACCCGCGGATGACGACACCGAACGGCCGAGTGTTTCAATCGAAGACGATCGTGGTTACGAGCGAGACGTTACTGACAGCGAACAAGAGTAGTCCCAAATTTGTTGGCTTATGGCTCACGGAAGTTAATTGTGTTAACTTCTGATTGGAACTTATTCCGCTATAAATTATACATTATCTTAATTCTTAATACATATTTCATATATTGAGGTGAATTAAAATAATAATACACGGACAAAAAATGATTGTGAAAATCAATTATACTTTGTCGTAAGGCAATCAGAAAACGAGGTTTTTTTGTATTGAATAGAATTTATAAACAAAAATATTATAACCCTGACAAATTTTACCAAATGAGATAATAAAAGCAGCAAAAGTGAGCAAAAATGTAAATAAACATTAGACAATATTGTGGTTTTTATCATTTGTTTGGTAATATTTGATATATTTGTCGAATTTTCTAAACATAATTTACTATATTCATTTTTCCTCCTTTTATTATCTTTTAAATTGTAAATTCTAAAAACTGATTTTAGATCAAATCAGAAATGGTTTTCTGATTGCATTATCATAAAGTACAGTAAACTTTTTGACTGTACTTTATTCTGCGTGTACTTTTGAATTGATAAAAATACGTATTATATATTCCTCTTGATGTAAAATTGATTATTTACATTTTTAATTATGTTGAAATCATTTGAATAAAAGTACTGCAGAATTTGTAGTTGTAATATCCAGAAAGTTTAGATTATTAAGTGTTCGGAAAGAAATGTTTATCATATCAATTAAATAATAGTTCCCAAATTCGATAAAAATTAAAATTTGAGATTTTAAATTACTAATCATTTAGAACAATATTGAAGTATACTTAGTTAATGTACTTAATACAACATTTTGTTTATATATGTATGAATTATTAATATCAATATTAAATATATTACAATTCTCGTCCGAACAGTTGTGCAAACAGTTTTGTTATTTTTATTGTTTTGCGTTGTTTTTTATTTTTTTGTTTATTTATTTAATTCTTGATGCTCGCGTTATTCCGTTAATACGTAAAATAACGAAATTTATAATTTGATGGCGACGCGACGCCTGAATATTGGCGTTGCTTTGAGGAAACAAAACTCGCCTACGTGGGTGTATGGAAATTTCATGTAAAATTAATTTTTTCATCGGTTTCGAAATGTACGTATTCAGTTATAACGTCTTGATATTTGACACTGATTCAAACCGATTCGAAAAGAGAAAAAAGTATTGACAAATTGTTTGTTTGTTTTTTCCAACACGCAATTTGTAATTTATTAATTTTAATATACAGCTGAAAAGACGTGAATTAAATTTTAAAAATCAACGACTCGCGAGACATTCCGCAGCATCACAAAACCGTCTTAATCAATTAATACTCGTGAAATTTTTTTAAAAAATGTTGACGTCTCAATCCCTCCGGTCGGCGAGCTTCTCGGAATATGAAACGCTTTTCGAAATAATTTTCTTTATGTTATATCCTTCAAAAGGGCATAATCCCTCGCTTTTGAAACATGAAAAAGTTCTGGTATATATTAATGCGCGGACTTGTTCTTCTTCTTTCAGTTTGTTCTTCACTGCAATATCATATTTAAACGCTTTTTTATTACGACTACTTACAGACATATTTTATGAATATAATATTGTTTTGAAATTTAAACTGCCGTGCACAAACTGCCGTCCATTAGGAAACGTACACAAATGGATCGATATACCGAATGCTAACGAATTCGGTGTGTGGCGAGACAAATGTATTATGTTGTGTATATATATATCTAAATTATACAGAAATTCCGCTCAAGTTTGCTCAACAAAATTATTTAACATTCGCGGCGATATTTGTTAAACAATTTGGGGTATTATCCTAAATACGAAACCGAGTGAAAATAAGATCATTTAGTAATGCCGAACCATTTGACCTTTGAAATGAAATTCTTTGCTGCAAAGTGGTGCATACAGTTCATTGAAAAGGCGCAAAAATAGGAGCACTAAAGTAATCTTAAATGAAATTGCAGTGAAAAATCTCGAATATATTAACACGGTTGGCAACGAGGTACGGCGAATTTAAGCAAAAACCGATCAGAACATTTCAAAGCGTTCGTCAAGTTTCTCCTCTCGAAGGCACCGAAATGGATAAAAACACACACACATATACAAAACAGCTCAATCGGTTATTAATATTAATAAACAAGTGATGCACTCGATCTCCGCTTCTTAAAAATGTCTATTTCGGCCATTTCGTTTATATATATATATAATATATATATATATACAACATAGACGAGCGGAATGCTTTTTCCCCGTACCGAATGGAATTTTACACTTTCCTTTCGCGAAATTTCACAAAACGTCATGGCAACGGAAATTCGTTACACATCACGTACTTTTCCTCGACTCACGGGTCTCGCGGAACACGTCCCCGTGAAACGTAAAACCACGGTCGCAGACTGAATTCGACATTTCGAACCGCGAAATTGAATTCAAACGAAAAATAAAAAAAGAAAAAAAAAACAATTATCGCCGTGGAAAGACGAATAATCCGTGGGTTCCGCAAAACTTTCCCGACATCGATTTCGGCCAACCGCACCCGTAACTTGGCCCATTCCGTCGGGATTTCTGCCGATAACTACTGTCATTATTTACGGTCATTTGTCTAAATAATGACGTACGAACCTTCAAATGACGAGTGCATTTAACATCAAAGCAAGCAACTGGCACGGCGATGCTCGTTAAAGCTCTAACGAACATTTTAGTCGTCGTTTTTCACTTTACTCACATGAATGAAATAGAAAAAGGAAGCGAAAAAAGGAAAAAAGAAAAAAAAAGAAAAAGAAAAATACAGGCGAAAAAAAAGGAGCCAAAAGAAGGGAAAAAGAGAGGAAAAAATGTTTCGACGCCCGGCAAAAAAGGCGGAGCGAACGACGACATCGCGGGGTTAAAGTTTTCCGGGAAATATCGCGAAATCGATCGACTGCGGCATCTATCAATACTCCGAAATGCGCCAGCCACTTGTGACGTTGTTATCGAACAAAGCGTCGCAAACTGTCTCGTGAGGGCGCGCGCGCTCGCTCGGGCCCGGATAACGCGTTCTGTAATAACGTCGGGTAATTAAGCGCGTCTGACGTTTCGTTCGGCCGCGAAAAATCGCCGGTTCAATTGCTTGAATCAATCACCGAGTCGGGTTCAAACGACCGGCGCTTTTTAATCGACGCAACGACAAGACGTTTGATGCCATCGATTGTCCCGTAAAGAAACGGAGAGCGCCAGAGACACAGAGAGAGAGAGAGAGAGAGAGAGAGAGAGAGAGAGAGAGACAGACAGAAAGAGACAGACGGAGTCGCGTTCGTGATTTCGGGCCGATCCATTTTTCAGTTCGTTTAGATCGGTGTTTTTTGGTTCGCTTCTGATACGCCGTTGACGTTGGCTGCACGACGTACGGTCGAGGTCATCGGTCGTCGCGGATTCGAGTTCGAGCGACGAAACGAGACCGAAACCGCCAAGTCACCGTCGGCAACGACCGAGAAAAGCCGGATTATCCAGTTTCTGTCAAAACAATCTGTCATGGCAGGGTGCCGTGCCGGGGTCATTTTTCTTTGCGTCAAACTGTCAAAGACGAAAAAAAAATCCGGCCTGACACTTGACGCGCGGCTCGAAACGGACGTTCTGACAGTTTTTAAACAAAAGCGACGAGAAATTATTGGCGAAATTCGTTGAAGCGAAAAGAAACCTCGGATGACTGGGCCGTTTTGTCGACGAGAAAAATTCCAGAACGGTAATTGCGGAAGTGTGAAATTTGTCCGAACGAAAGGGAAGGACTGCCGAACCTTTTCGTGCCGCCATCGACCCGTTCCCAGATGGCGCTCCGCGGCGATCGAAGGCGCCCGCCGATCGACTTTGACGTTTACTTACTTCAGATGCGCGATTCAGGTCCGCGGAACGCGACTTCTCCTTCACTGCCTTATCGTCCGACGCGCGAAACGACACCCGCGCGCCGCCTCGATGGCGCGATAATTCGCGCGTATTTATAGGGACCGCGCTGCGATTAACTCGAGATCGCCCCGACCGATCGGCTCGCGCCTCGCCGATAACCAACTCGTAAACAATTTTTATTGATTCGGATTTGGCGCGCGTTGCGTACAAACGCCAAGCGATGCGATCGAACTCGTCCGATAATCGCTCGAACGACCCGCGTGCCGGTGTTTGGACGAAAATTCGTGAGTCAGACGACTGGCTCAAGGTTATTTTTGTGCGTTTCTTCGACAGTTGCTCGTGACACACGAAACTGCAATTGCACGCTGCACGGTTTTGTAAATAAATATTATATCACCGCGGGAGCCAATTTCCCTCGATATGACGTTCGAAATCCAAACATTCCGATATTATGACCTTGCGCAATTAATGTTTATTATTGCTAATAATTATTATTATTATTATTGTTTTTGCCGCTATTGTTGCTTCAATTTCGATGTTTTTAGACGCTCTGTATGCGGGCGCGCAATAAGTCAAATTTTCTGCAATAGCTCGTTGTTTAAGAAACGAAAAAAGAATGTTTGCAAAATTCCAGGTACATGAATAATAGTACAGAACATTCGAGCGCGCGCTTGCGCGGAGATAAAAATTACACCGCGTGCCGCTTGAACCCGCGATGCAAAAGACGACGAGAATCTAAAACGTGTCACGTTTGATCATGTTTGTATTGTACGTCATTTCAAATTTTACGCCGAATCCAAATGATCCGACTGGTAAATTACACTGTAATCCACTGTTATCGAGTATTTTGAATTTTATAATAATAATTCGGTAATTATAAAAACCGTGACTCAACAATTGACGCGTAATTTTGAATTGCACTGTGAAGGGCCATTTGAAAAGGCCTCTTCGGAAATATTTGAAATTATTTCGGACCGGTGACAATTCGTTTTCGGTGATCCCAAAATGCGTTTCGAACTTCGACGTCCGGCAAAAAGTGCGCTTTCTGACGGTCAATTTTCGAATCGATGTATGCATTGCGCCGAAAGGTTCGTTAAAATGACGCGCCCATGAAATACGTTCCTGGGGCCCGCGAGAAAAATGCCATAAATAAGCCGTGTTGGAGCAACGGTCGGTGTATATATTTGAATAAATAAATTGGGATGCCGAAAATTGGGCGTATGCGTCTGCATACGTGCGGATTTTTTTTGTCGCTCAAGCGCGTAACATTCGTAAACTTTGTGACAACTGAATTCCGTAGGCAGGTCGGCTTTTATTGCAATACTTAAATGCAGCGGTTTCTACGCATTTTCGGCGCAACGTTTCGCCGCAAACGCAAAAACTGCAAATGTCACGAACACGTATAACATTATTCCGTTTCATACGTAATTGTTCATACCACACTTTATTTATATCCGCATGCTATATATATATATATATATATATGTTTTATGTTTATTGATCAATGCTATCTGATATTATACATATTTTCATACAAAATACATACTCCGCTCACTCGCCGGACGTAATCCGATTATTATTCAAATGACCGTTTGCAATAAATTATTTAAAAACATTATACGTTCGTGATACTTTAAATTATCATATTTTTAGTTAACGACCGTACATAATGATCAATTCATTACGAACATTACTACGCTCATTACACGGGATTTCATCAGCATAACCTGTTATCAAAACTTGCGCGTTCTTACGATCTATTTTAATAATTGTAACAAAGTATTTTGTGCGTCGAGCGTTTAAACTGATTACAAAATAAACTGACTGTGCGGATGAAATTTCTCCGGCGTCCTCTCGTAACGTCATCGAGCGCGGCTTGTTTACTCACCTGAAACACATAAAAAAGCATACTCGTTAATTAAGCACGTACCATTTTCAATTCGCAATTTTAATTATCAACTCTCGGTGTCGTCGTTTTGTGCAACAATATCAATTACGCGGATAAATAAATTTTGCGACGCAACATTTGCCGCGCGCAGTTTCAACTCAAAGTAAACACAAAATTCGTCGCAATCCGAACGAGAACGTCCGCGGCATCGGCAGCGCTACTCCTGCGCTACGAGAGCCGAACATTTTCGGAGTCCAAAAACTACGTTGAATTGTTAACCGGCTAATTTATCGGAACCAATAAGTCTCCGGCGGAGAGGTGAGGTTCCTCGTGTTCGACGGTTAGCCGCCCGCGCGCGCGCGAACCACCGACACGGAGAGAGCCGAGATGCAAAGCAGAAGACGAGCGGGGGAGGGGAGGGGGGACGGAGGGCGAGCAAAATAAACAGAGAGGCAGAATCGCTATCCGAAAGCCGGAGTAAAACAAAAAGTAAGACGGAGAGGGCCGCGAGTGGCCAACGCGCGAGACAAGGACGGAGGCGTCGCGCGGCGAAAGGCGCGAGGGACAGAGAGGGGAAAGACAATGACATCGCGGTGGCTGCTAGGGGAATGCAAATAACAGGAGGCGTCGATGTTTTCGAGTCGGCTAGTAACCCCGCGGGGAGCGTGTTTCACCGATGGTTAGCGTCAAATATTTGGTGCGTGCTCGAGGCATGGCAACGCCGCGCACGCTCTCGCACGGACCGCGAGCTCGCGCCGCGAGTGCGACGGAGACGGCGACAATGGCGCGCGCTAAAAAGGGAGCGAGAGGCAAACAAAAAAAGACGAACTGTTAAGTCCGATAAACAACGAACAACGTTTTTTATGCCCAATGTCGGGTCAGTCTTCGGGCCTTGCGCGCTTCGTTTTCATCCGGATCGACGCGCCAAATTCGGCGCCCGCGGAATCATCCGCGACTGTTTGAAGAGTTTCGCTTGACGCGACCAAAGGGCTCCAAAAATCTTGTTTCTTTCGGCTCGAAAGGATCGGAAAATTGGTGAACGATGAATTCGCCGTGTCAGCAAGGACGTCTATTAATCCTTAATAGAACGACAATACAAACATAAAGCCAAACACGAATGGAAAATTCCGGAACGTATTTGAATCGCCCGCGCCAGGACCAGTCGCGATCGCAAAAGCGAACAGCGATCGAGATTTGGCGCGCGCGATCCGGCCGGGTGCCGATCGCCGGGTCGCACGGCCGACAATGCACTAAAGTAATCGGAATAAAATGCGCGCAACGTTCCTCGGCGGCCCTCGCAGATCGGAATCGTACCGGAAGCCGCGCCACGTTATTAATTATAAACGATTTGTAACAAGGCAATTACGGAGTTAATAATAATTTTATTATCGCGGTATAAATTAGGCATTTAACGAAACGTTATTTCGCGTTTTATATTCCGATATGAACTGTAACGTTGTGTAAACAAGTAGCGAGAGAGCGTTTATCTCGTTTATCAAGAAGGAAACGAAAGGAAGAAGAAATGAGGCCCTTTATCTTCATTAATGCGCGCGCGCGCTCGTGTTTGTGCACGTTCACACACACAGACACAGACACACTCGTTTGGACGCGCGATATGCATGGCGCGCGTGCGCAATGACGCCGCGGCACGCAAACTAATTAATTAGTCGCTTTTCTATCGCCGACCGAAGCACGCGGTAGTTTATGACATGCGTACAGGAAGCTCCGGGTACCAAAGCTCCTCGGCGCATCGTTAGCCAACGAAGCACCCGCTAAGTACCGGCTGCGCCCGCACTGATTTCGCCCCCGTTTTGTTTATACGCCAATTAACCCCTCGCGACTCGTCAAAAAGTCAGGTCGACGAACCGCGTGCGCGTTTTTTTTTATTTATTTATTTTTTTCCAACATTAATGTCATTTGTCAAGGGCAATTCAAATTCTAATTTCGCCGTTGCTCGCGTTGAATTTCATTTAATTACACTCCTAATGATGCTCCCGATTACTTTTTCAATTTTTCCTTTTTTTTTGCAATTTAAATCCCGCGATACCGCGTTCGCCTTTTAAATATAGACAAATTCGCAATTAGTGTTTTATGAAATACCCGGTTTTTGAAGCACCGGAAGGAGATAAGTACGTTCGGATGACGGGCTGATTCATCGCGGGGTCGCATTTGTTTACGCGCGTCGTTGACGTCGGTTTGAAAGCGGATTCAACGCGGGGTCGACTTTGTTATTGTTTGTTGACGTTAAAAAAGCAAACGAATTCGCGTAGGGGTCAACTTTGTTTATTTTGTTATTCGACCTTGGGGTCATTTTGAATAGAATATACTTCGTAGCCGAACCGACCGAACGTGGTGTGAAATGAATAAAAAAAATGCGTAACGCGGGGCACAGTATACGACGGAGATGCCGAACAACGTGTTTCGCGGTGATTTCGCAACGGCACCGTCGTACGCGAGACACATGTGGCATGCACGCACAAGGCATGTTTACCGCATGCCTTCTGTAATTTCCGTGACAAGTCTGTACCGCCGCGTTGCCAGAATACGATACCACGGTGGCACAATTGTGGCACCGTTGCAGCACCTTTGTTACGCCGCTGAGCCGCTGTCACGGCATTTTTTTTCCTCTCTATATCGCTCCGACATTGTTGTAATGTATATCTTCTGGGCGGAATGATCCTTAAACGAATGATAAATGTCAAAACAAGCGAAAACAAGGATGCGCGTGCATTATGTCGACAAGTTTTGATTTGGTGAAATTCAAATTCGAATTTTAAAATCACCAAACTTTATAGAAATGCAGTCGAAACTGTCATTAATTATATACAAAATAATTTCCTGTAATTATTTTTACCATACGTATAATAATTTCTTTTTATATGGAATGATAGAATGAATCGAATACAACGTTAAATAATTAGATATTACACAGAAAAATTTTAAATATGTGACATTTCAGATTGCATTTTCATACAGTACACTCAGAGAAAATATGATGTTAAAATCATATAATGTAAATAAAATCACTAGATGTTAAAATGAAATCACAATCTGTAATTATTCGATTTAACAACCTTAGATATTTAAAGAATCTGTTTAAACATTTATTTCAACAATCTATGTCTCTCAGGTATAATAATTTTATTATAAACTTTTCTCCGTGTATTATGATCTTAATCCAAGGCGGTTTTCCATTCATTTTGACCTTTTTTTCCCACATTAAATTCTTGGATGATAATAATCGTTAACTTTGGCTCGTGGTTTATATTCGCTTTTCATCATTTAGTCATTTAGAAAAAAAAAATTATTCTTTTTTATTAATTTTCTAATAAAAATTATAATTTCTGTGACAGAAGATATCGCGAATACTTAGGCGATTATTTGTTTGGCTTTACGATCAGGTTTATATTATGAATTTTTGATGCCGCGTGGAGCAATTAAAATAGCAAAAAAAACAACAAAAAAAAACGAAAAAAAAAATAAAAATAAAAAAAGAAGACAACCTCGGGATAGTAAAACAAAACATATATGTATCATTAAACGATAACGTCGAATCGTTAACGTTTAACGATACGCGGCGTCGGTGCGCGAGGGTTTCATGAAAACTCCGAATGATATAATAAATGTCTTATTCAATAGTCGCGGTGCATTAACGGGAATGGCAATTAAACGCGGATAATGATATATTTCGTCGGCGATTTTTATGCACGGCTAATTAATAAAATTTATATATATTTTTAGCAATGCGGCAGCGGTATAAATATTTCATATGAATTATGTTCCACGGTTTTTATCTTATTAGTAACCGTGTAGTTTTCGTACGGGCGAAGTTTATTCGTGTTATATGCGTCTAACGTCAACAACCTCGTGGCAAGAAAGAGGCAAAAAACCGAACGAAAAAAAAATAAATAAATAAAAGAACTAGAGACGAAGAAATAAAGGCGCGTTGTAAGAAAAAAATTAATTATTCCTATTAGTTCTGAACGCGAAACGCCAATAGAGAGGCTTTGTCAAACTTGGCCTTGGCTGTAGCTTGAAATATGAAAATTTTACATAATCATTTGACATCTTTCACGGGGCACAAAAAAAGTGTTGATATAAATTGTCGTAATTCGGGGCTTAATCAATTTTCGGAAAACTACGGTGTCGTAGCAATTTGCGACGTGACTTTTTAACACAGTTCGGTACAAATACATAGATGTTTGTTTGTTTTTAATTTTTTCAAAATTCCGTGTATTTACATTATTTTTTGCCTATATTTATGCCGCAGTTTAACTACAACACGCTGGAAAAATATTATCTTACGAATTTCACGAAACGTGATATCATCAGAGTCAAAATCCGAAACAAATAATAAGAATCATCGTTTTTGTTAACAGTTTGATCATTTTTTTCAATATTTACTCGTCGTTTGTAATCTTATTTTGAAAACTTGATATAATATTTTTTGTACCATCATTCTTGAACTACTCTTGATTGGCAGATAATGAGAACCAATTTTCTTCGTATTTCTATATTTAATTAACGAAATCAATTCCCCTATTTCAACCCAAAACCGCCGCGCAATATCATCTGCGTTGATTCGTCGAAAATTATTGTTCGCCAAATGATCGATCGTTAAACGCGTTGCAGGTGCAATAAACAACTCTCCGCCGATTTCTTCGAGCAATTTCGCTGTGATTAACTTTTCATATTAAATATATATTACATAAAAATTGGCAATTAAATTTGACGCTGGGAAAAAGTCACTAAGGAATGCGATGAATATTTAATAGCGAGACAAGGAAACTCGATTCAATGGATTGTCTCGAAAATTACATCGAATCGCGATTACGATTGGAAGCGCGCAATGTTGCTGGCAAAACGTGAACAATCGTACGCTAAAGTTCAAATTTCTACACATTTATATATATACAATCAGAAAAATTAAACTTAAAAAGGTATCGACAATAATATTATTTGGCGACAATCCAGTAAATATCTAAAAATTACAATTTTCTTCCGGTAAAAATAGTTTTTGACACCGAAATTTCCTCCTTTAATTAGTCCATTAATTTTTCTGAGTGTATATTATTATTATTATTATTATTTCATCATACCGCATATTTCAATAAACCCGTATGGCTATATATATATATACGTTATATACGTATATAAGCAAATCGGATTCGTCTCGTCGATTTTCAGTAGCGCTTTCTCCGTCGACACGGCGTCTTTGTTCCGACGATTCGCGCTCTTCGTCTCACTCGCTGCCCTCCCACATATCCGTCGGTTTTGCAAATTTCGTCCGGTCGCGTCGAATTTGCGCGCGAACGGCGACAGTCGAATACGAACGCGCGAAGGAAAAAATATCGCACTAAGTATTTTATAGCTGCTCGAGCAGGAGTCACACAGTTCGGTACTAAATTTGCGTACGCTGCGCAGCCATATCCATAAATCATCCTTTATTACGGCGCGCAGGAGGCGGGGGAGAAAGGACTCCTTGAGCGAATATCCAATCCGGCGACGTGACATATTGTTAGTTATGGAACAGTAAAACTGAAAATTCGACAACGCGCGTAATTATCTAGCTTTCGCAAAAACAATGCTGCTCGGTTAACGGAAGGCCACACGCGGGACACCGAGGACTTTACGGCGCGCTGTATAATTCATTCGCATAAACGCGCGCGGCAACGACGCCAGAAACAAACACGCGCGCCGCGCGGAAATCACCGGACGATCGTTCTCGTTGCTTCCGAATCATCCCATCAGCTTGCGCAATTTTCAGCTAACCAACAACTCGGCGTTGGTTTTAATTTGGGTCGCTTAATTTTTGGTGCACGCCGCACGGACGGCACGGAAAACGGCACTCGAGCGTTCAATTCTTATGGCGAATAAATTGCGGCCGCGCACCGGCCGGGTCTATTTAACAACGTATACGTTTCGGTCCATTATTACGCGATTTAATCGATCATTCTATTATCCCGTGCAATTTGAAGTCGCAAAAGGGCGAGCAACAAAAAGGCTGGAAAAAAAAGAAGGGAAGAAGAGAAGAGAGTAAAAAGGAAAAAAAAAAGAAAATAAAAATAAAAAAAGAACTTTTAATGAACTCGAAGAGGGGGAGGGGAGAAAAAGGAGAAGCGCACGAGACTCGTGAACTACGAGACGAAGCGCATATTGAAAACGAGGCCATTATCCTAAGTATGATGCGGAAAAAGGGCGCGGCCCATCCTCCCAATTTCACGAGACACGCTCGAACGAGGTGATGTCGCTCGTTCGACGCAAGAAACCCCTCAATCATTCAACCTGCCGCTGATTTAAGACGCGCATCTTCTGCCTGTTAAGGGAACATCCCCGACTACCGCGTCATTTCCAGGCTTGCCAACCGTCGTCATTATAAACGCGCCAGCGGATTTAGTCAACCGAGAACCGGCGCAGCCACTTTGCGGAACGCCATAAATCAATTTGTATCGGAGTAGGGTAGGCGGGAGGGGGGTGAATAGGAGGGGTCGTCGATAGAAAGGAGAGAAAAAAAGAAAAAAAAAAGAAGAAAGCCGGGGACAAAATTGAAAAAGGCACGGAACAAGCAGCGGGGAGAAAAGAAAAACGTCCTCGAGAGCGCGCAATTTTTTCGATCGGAAATTATTTGTTCCAATTATCTGAATTGGTTCGACGTCGTCGCGGGTCTTGAAAAACGTGGTTGAAAGTGCGCGCGCTCAGCTGCACATTCGAGTCCCAAAAACGGGAGAGGGGGGGGGGGAAGAAGTATAGTAATAATAATAAAAATGAAAAAAGGGAAAGCGCGCGTCGCGCGGTTCGCCTTTTAGCCCGCGATCCATTTGGCGCGCGCCGGCGAATTTCTTGCCATCGGAACAAAAAGACGAGCGCGATTTGATGCGATCCGGAGGGCTTTCAGACGCGCCACTTGTGCCGCGAAATTATCCTCTCGTGGCTGGATGGTCCCTTAAAGAGGCGCGGCGGCCGCGGAGCACTTTGCGTCGGGCGCGCGGACCGGGGGGACGCGGCCTCGGAAAAAACGAGCGCGGCGTGTGGACAATGTCGGTGCTCGACGCTGCTCGGCCGCGCCGATAATCTCGGCCAGACGAGCGGGCCGCGCTCGGCCGCGCGACGATAACGACGTGCGTCGCAAACAGTAGCGCCGATAACAAACCGCGGACTTCAGATCTTCAACCCGCCGTAATCCGGTAGTAATTATCGAGTCATCGTATTTTTAGATGCTTATTTATAGCACCGTCTGTTTTCCACTGATTGCAATGCGGTGAGACAAAGCGTTGGTGGATTTTGGCCGGTTTCAGCGATACTCCAACTTGGATATTTTGACAATCAGTTTGGGCAAATTGATTTTTCTTTTTTGCGAATGATGTGTTTTAAAAAATTTGTTGTATGTTGTCACGGATGTTTTTTTTTTTTTGAATTTATAACAATACGATTTGTTACTTAATTTATTCTATTCTCTGTTTATTGTTTAAGTATTTTTTGGTAATTGATTCAACTAACTTTGATCAAATTTATCATTGGAGATTATAATATTTAAGCGTTTTTTTTTAAACATAAACATAACTCCAAGATTTGAACTCTAATCTCTAAATCATCACCACATATTATGTAATTATATTTAATGTAAAATTTATTATATTTTATGAATATTATAGAATGGATCATACATTTATAAGGTATATTCATATGCTTATACACGAAATTAGTGTAATTATTTCTATTTATTAAATTTTATAAATAATTTTCGATACTTTTTTTTCTTTACTTATATATATAAAAACAAAAAATAGCAAAACATCCTAATTATTGTATATAATATTTTCTTCCAAAGTATAAATATCTAAAGTTCAGTTAAACATCACGGAGAAATAATATATTAAACAATTTTTTATGTAATATATAACACTGTACGCACAGAAATGATGTAGTTGCATTAAAGAAATTATTTTGTTAAGTGTATTTTGTCAATTTGTCTGTGAAATATATGATTTCAATAAAATATTTCGTAAATATATATAACAAACAAACCTATTTGTTTAGTTAAAGAACAACAAAATTCTATGTTGAATGAAACAAAATTTGTTTGTATCTATAGAATATTTGCGTGTGTGAATATATACAATATATAATAAATTGCAAACAAATTCTATATACTTGACATTTCAAAATACAAAGACGATTTAGAAATATGTAAAATTAGACATTAGAAAATATTCCTGGTATATATTTATTACTTCATACGATACAAACGACTATTTGATATTGTAAAAATTATCAACTATACAAGTATTTAATTTTAAATGTAACATGTCATCGAATATACTATGAACACACAAAACACATTCAAGTGCGTTCCACTTTAATCGCATCATCATGGTAAATTGTAAAAATATCCAAAAAATTCATCTTCTTTGTTCACAATTTCCATAAATTACCGTCATCGACAAATATCATCAAAACCGACAAGCTTGTTCACAATCGCCTCAATAATCTATCGCCTTGACTTTGCAAATTCATGCGACATCAGAACTCAACGCCGAAACCACCGACTATATATCAACAAATCCGATCGACTCGCGCCGACACGAATCGATCACTCAACGTCAATTGACATCGCGTATGAAGATAACTCGGCGTTATTATTATTGGCGCTACAATTAACTCAAGTGCCCGTTGAATCTGGGCTCCGGAGCCGCCATTTCCAGCAATCACCGATCCAGTTTGATCGCCCCGTTGCAACCGACCGGAGTCGAAAACACGCGGCCGATTAACCGCCGCTTTCGTTGGCCGAATCCGCGCGCGGACAAAATGGAACTCTTTTTCCGCGGCCGACACGCGTCGGTCTCCGTTTCGTCCAATCGCAGGCGACGCGGCTTCGCTTCCATTTAGCGATTGGCCGTGACTCGCAATACACTTGTTCACCCCACAGGCAAGAAGCATCCCTAACGCGGGGCGCCGCGCTTCTGCAAGAGATGTTTTTCTCTCGCACCAGTGGGTGGAGTCCCGAGTTCGCTCCTTTCAACAGGAAAATTCCTTCACGCGCGAGCGAATTTCGTTTCGTTTGTTCGAGCCACCGCCAACAAGCATTCGCGCAAACAACAATCATAACAACAACAACAACAGCAACAACACGAGCAGCAACGACAAACGCTCCGCGCGAACATTCGTTGTGAACTTTCAACCGCGGCCGAGAGAACGGCTCTCCGGCTAATTCGAATCAGCCGAACGGTATAATGGACCGCGCGGGACTTAAAAATAGCGCGACACGGCAGTTCGGAAAATGTTATCCAAATCATTGAATTGTTAAGAAATTAGGGGCTCGCTTACTTTCAGGCGTCTATTTTTGTGTCGGAAAAAGAAAAAAGGTCCATCGAGTCGGCGAATTTGGCCGAGCATTGATTCACACGCGCTCGAATTGACGCGCGTCGTTGCGGTCCGAGCGCGCCGGAAGAAACGAGTGCGGTTCGCGCCACGGTTTGACCCAATTTCGCGTGCGATCGAGCGAGCCGCGCGGCACCGAATGGCGCTGGTCCGACGACCGGCGGGCGATGTGGAGAAGGGTGTCGGTCCGTCGGTTACCAAGGGCTATAATAATAACTAACGCAAGGTTGCGTTAAACGCCGCATTAGTCACATCCGATAATGATAAAGCAGGGCCTGCGATTCGACGAGCGCGCATACCAACGGCGCTCGGACTCGCTCGACGCGCGGCTACTTTCATTCATCCGACGACCGCGTACGAGCGTTTAGCGCGAATTTCCGCGGACCGAGATTTGAGATAAGCGCGGGGAGAGAATTTGAGCAATTTTAACGCGATTTTTGTCAACGACGTTTCGACAAATTGGCCGCGAGCTGCGGCTTGATTAGAATGGGATATTTGGGAGTATTTCAAAATCCATAATATTCGATATATACATATAAATAAGTTTTGGTACGAATCAGCGGATTGAAATTGGAAGTTATAGTGATTGGAAAATAAAGCACATAATTAATTCAATCAATAACTAATTATAGTCACTCGTCGAGTAGTGAAAGGGGGTAGGGCAATGAAAACGAAAAAATGCCGACACTTTAGTTTACGTATACAACTCAATTTTGTACGGACGTTTCACTGACAGAGTCAAATTACACAGCCAACATCAGTTGTATAATAATAATAATGCTACAACATTTAATAATAATAATACTGGGTCATGCAGATGATATTTGGAAAATGTAAAATGAAAGAATAATAATTTATATGTAAAATGTATCATTTAATTTGTAATGTATAATTTATAGGTATTGCATTTCGAGGGTACAATATAAATTATATATTCCGGGCTTCCGTCAATATCGTCAACAGAATTTAAATATATATATATAATATAAAAACAAATGTTCTACAAGTGTCTTTCAAAAGATCCTATTTATTAAACAGTTCTTTAATAGTAGTGTTTGTATATATCGAAATAGAATGTTTTCAATATGATTAAAAAAAGGATCATTGTAGGGCGCTTATCGAAATTATTACCCAGATAGCATGCAATACACATTGTGACAAATCTGCAACCATTATTCTAACGGGATGCTACCAGATGCTATCTGGGTAGGTCCAAAAAACAAAGTTAGTAACATCGTTTAAAAATACTTTATATCGACAGATATGACAATTTGAGGCATTAAAATGTTGATTAATCGTATTGTGATTTTTCACTAAAAAATTACGTAATATAATCCAAAACAGACATGTTATTACTTGAAATTCAATGGTGTTTGCTTCCCGGAACCATTTCGATTCGATTTAAAAAAAGTCAGTTTTTAGTCATTTTTGACGAAACGTCGATTTTTGATCGAAAAATCAAAGTCGGAAAAAAATCACTTTAAAATACTTTGTATCGACAGATATGACCATTTCAGTGATTAAAATGCTGATTAAACGTGTTTTCCATTGTTTTGTTTGTTTCCATTGTTTTGTTTTTAATATTGTTTTCAACAATATTATAACATTTTGAATTTTCATAATTTTCCTAAACCTCGACAAAAACGAACATATTTATACAAAAAGATGACTTTATTTTACTAAAAATGACATTTTATGTGTCGAAATATATTGGATTTGTTTAGTAGAAACATTTCAAATCGATTTGAAAAAAGTAATTTTTGACAAAAATCTTTGTAAAAAATCAATTTTCAGCTAAAAAATCAAATTTGGTAAAAGCGTATAATAGCAGTTTATATCGACAGATATAACCATCTGAGTCATTAAATGCTCATAAAACATATTTTCTATAAATTCTGAGAAAATTATAATATTTGGGAGTTTGATCATTATGACAAAATAGACAAAAATGAACATATTTATGTCTAAAATAACTTTATCAACATCAAATAACAATTCAAGCGTCAAGAGTCGTCTGGTTTGCATTCCGGAAACATTTCAAGTCGATTTGATAAATGTCAATTTTGATCCATTTTTGAGTCACTTACAAAAATAAATTTTTAATCGAAAAACAAAAATAGGAAAAACCACTTTTAATACTTTATATCAGCAGATATGTTCATTTGAGACATAAAAATGCTGTTAAACTGAATTTTAGTGAGTCCTTTCAAAAATTAAGCTGCGAATTTTTGACTGAAAATTAAATTTTATAAAATATAATTTCGATTAAAAAACATACATGGAAAAAAATAATCTTACAAATTTTACTAAACTAGATAATAAACTTAGGATAAACATACATACAAGTCGAAGTAAACACTGAATAATATTATTCTTATTGTAAATAGTTTGATAAACTTTTGATCCATAATTTATTATATTTTATACATTTTTGTCAATTTTTCCTCGTATTGTAATCTACTTTAATAATATTTATAAAATTATTTTTTCAGTGTATGGAAAATGTTTAGCAATTCATTTTAATATAAAATATATATTTATATCTTTATTTAACGACAGGTTTGGAGACAGGCCAGGAAAATACAATACTGGGGCCCCCTAAGACCTCGCGTCTTGGG
>JABFQC010001312.1:0-20011 GCA_022817085.1 Psilanteris sp. ZL-2020 | reverse complement strand
GACAGTAAGAATCATTAAGCCGCATTGGATAAATACAAATACTTAATATATTTAAAATATGTATGTGATTTAAATAAAAACCAATAGATAAATTCATTTATGTATCAAAACCAAACCTTTTTTTTCCATGTACACACATATATATATCAAATGTAAAAATCTATACAAATAAAACTAAACAGTAATACTTACATTATAGAATTTAATATAAAATGAAAACTTTTTGAATAATTAAAATTTTAAACATCAATAATTATACGACATCGTGTTACGATTAATTAATTACGATATCGTGTCGTAATTTTGACAATATGATTAAGAGAAAATAATAACTTTGCATATATATATACTGATAAATTACATATCTCGGAGTAATTTTTTCCATGTATTTTGTCCGCGTATCACAACATTTATCCTATTAATCACAAACCACTTCTAATTTCTATCACGTTAACTTAATCTCGACCGCAATACTCGTGTATTATCGGGAAGCTGCATTTCGTTTTTGTTACACAAGCATCACAACCTGCGTTCATTTATATCATTTTATTAACATAAAATATCTGCCTGATTTTCCGAGCTGTGTGTTGTAACTGGGCAGTAATTACGCCAAAATATTTTAGAAAACAAAATTACACATTTTTTTAAAAATATAATTAAAACGCAAAATGTTCATATATATAAAATAAATGTAATATATAAAATCATACAAAATAAATGGTTACCGCGAAATCAATAATTATTTACCTCATAATTTAATTTAATACTAATTTATATAGTCTATGTATAACAATACACTATTAATAATAATTTAATACTTTATAATTGAATTGAATTTTATTAATATAAAAACCGCATTGTATATGAAGATGAGATATCGAAATCGCAGCATCTCGCTTCTGTCATTTGCGCGTCGATGATGTAAACGTTATTATTTCGGAATCCGAAGTAGCCAACTTTTCTAATAAGCAATTTAAAACGTCGAGAGTGTTTCAATTTTCAGTCACTTGAGTCGTGTGGCTCTTATCGGCGTAATGCGCAGAACGTTCGTGTGAACGGTTTGCATGGAAAGTTCGCTTAAACAGTGAAAATCGACCGTAAAAATTGTTTCGCGAAATGAGGAAAGTTTCGTCGTTTTTGTCGCCAGGCTTTGTTATGGTCAACGCTGATCGCTTGGTTCAATCTGATTATAATTATTTGTATTTCGAAATTTCTTCGATCGGATATCAGGTTCTAATGAGCGAAATTGAACTTCCGTGATTTAATTGCGAGTCAATTTCGGTGGACCGCAAATTTCGTCACTATTAAATAGCCTTATTTGCTTCATTGTACGACCCAAATATTAAGGAAAATAATGTTTGAAATTTCAATTAATTTTTGTTAAATTGTATACGAGGCTATTCAAACGAGTAAAAATCTATTCTTGATACAGTCTAATTTGTTAATAAAATATTCGTTTTTGAAAAAAAAATATTGTTTTTAATCAAAAACAATTAAACTTTTTAAAAATATAGTAAATGTTTTAGAAAAATTGTTTAAAAAATATTTTTTAAATAAAATCAAAAATTATTTCACACTAATGAAATTTAACACAAATAGATTATTAGAAATTAAATTTCAATATTGTTATATCATACATAAATTAAAAGTTGCTATCTATTAATTGGAATTAATATGTAATATATAATAATTATAATCCTACAATAAAGTATACTACATTGTATATGGTAATATTTTCAATAAGATTGATACTCACATGAAGAAAAATGTATAGCAAATATTTACTATATTTTATAGTATTACTGTTAGAAAACTGTTTCAAATGTAACTTTTTAAGACACAAAGTGATTTATTTAAGTCAACAGCTGTCTTCATACAAGATATTGTACATTTGATTAAGACTCTTAGGCAGCTTTGTTAAGTCACTTTGTGTCTAAAGAAAGACACATATATATTATATATTTTTAGCAATGAGAGCAAGCACAAAAACATGTTTTTCAGAATTTAATAAAATTTATAAACAAAAATATTATGAATCTGACAAATTTTATCGTAAAGAATCGTAAAATTTACAAGTTCATAATATTTTTGTTTATAAATTCTATTAAATTCTGAAAAACTTGTTTTTGTGCTTTCCCTATCATAAATAATAATAGTACCAAAATATCAAAAATAATAGTCAACTTTTACTATATTTGTTTCCATTATTACATAATGTGGTATATTCATATACACAAATAATTACCACAATAACAATAACAACAAACAAATACTAAACTATATATAATAAAATATAATAAATATACTAATATGCGTTTCCCATTTTGAGTAAATATTATAGTACTTTTTATAGCAACATATTTTTTTACTATTTATATCGTAGTATCTTCCATTTCATTTTACTCGATTCGTGTATCTAAGTTTTGACGTTTTCTTTCACAATTTTCACGCATTAATGTGCAATAAAGAACCTTTTTACACCAAAATTGCCGACGAGATTTCCGGAAACGCCTTATTCGTGTTCCCGTTTTCGCGCGAGCTATTTATTTGTCTTCGTTTTCGTTTTTTCATTTATTCCGTACAACTAACAGTTTGGGCAAATACAAATATTAAATGAAAAAAAAATCATCGTTTAGCTTGGCGCACGACGAATATTTTCAAAAAAAAAGTATGTGCATCCAAAAGTACAACGAAGCGTGCATTGCAATGAACCGTACATCAAAAGATAAAAGATAGCGGTTGCTTGATGCGGCGTTATCGTTTTTAGAAAATGCGTCGAGGCGTTTCGTATGCAAACTTAGTTGCCTCTCTGCCTAATCGACTCGCTCATCCTTTCTTGTCTTTTAGCAAAATTCAACATCCTTTGCTTACGGGAATTAACGAAATGCCAGAAGATTGCTTTATTTGAGTTTTAATGAAATTAAAGTTTTCACGGAATTTTCTTTTTCTCCCTTTTTCTATCTACATAAATATCTACTGAAAATAATTCATTTGTAATAAAAATTTATTCCTCTTAAAAAAGTAAAATTAAAAATAGTTTATTTACAGTCAACAGAAAATAATGATTGCGCCACCCGATGCTATTTTGGTTGGTTTACTGTACCAATTTCATTAAAGCATCAAAATTTGGATTTTTAGAAAAGGATTTAATTGTTGAAAATGTTAATTTTTTTAATAAATTTAATAATTCAAAAGTTTCATAAAGTTTTTAATAATTCACGAAACTAACGAACCTAAACACAACTAAACGATTTCACAAAAATTTCTAATTTTTGGAAAAATTATTCAAGTCACTAAACATTGAAAACCTGGTTTTATTTAAAAAATAGAAATAAAATATTTCACCTCTTTCTTACATTTTTTCAGTAAACAATAACTGCGCCACTCTACACTCAGAAAAATTACACGTAGAAAAGTGCCGTTTATAATACGAATATGGAGACATTAAAATAAACACCTAAAAATTACTGTTTTTCCTTGTAAAAATACAATTTTTCATACCAAAATTTTCTTCTATTTTTTAGTATAATGCTATTATAAACAGTAATTTTTAGAATTTTGGTTTAATGTCGCCAAATTATTATTATAAACCGCAGTTTTCAAAGTTTAATTTTTCTGAGTGTACGACAATGACGAATAAATACTATTTGAATGGTATCTTTTTGTAACTTTGTTTATTCTTTTCATTTCCAATTTTTCTTACGTTATTTAACGTCCGCGTATGGTATTGACAATTATAACTTTTCTTCCGAAGTATCCTAAGAAAGTTGCATTTAAATTTTTGTTTTTTTTTTATTTATTTAAATTGCATAAAGTTGTTCGCCAAAAATAGTTTATTCGAACTTCTAAAGTGTCTAATTCTCTGTCGACGTCAAATTGAAAAGTCATGACACGTTTCTAAACTTTAAATATTTGAAAATATATTTTGAAAAGTACGAACCATTCTGAATCATTTATGACGACAGAGTGGAGGTTTCCTCAAAGAAAGTAGTACGTCGGATGTATTGAATAACATCGTACATAATGTGACAAATCCAAATGTTTTCTATTCTCGCGACAACAAAACATGTTAAAACGTTCGATATCATTTGCTTACGAATTAGTTACTTTTTAAATCAAATTGACATCCACGATATGGTCATTTCGAGTATTTTTTGTAAAAATTGTCTAATTATATATAAAACAAAAATTTACGTTTCCATTAGTTTTCTTCTTTTAAATTTTTTGTTTTTTGGGCGATTATAGTCGCTTAAAGAATATTTATATATAAGAAAAGTATCTGACATAAATAGTTTACGATTACATAGATTGAAATTTCGACTTTAGTTTTAAATTTTAGAAGAAGTATACAAAAATTCAACTTATTGAGTTGTTACGCCCAAACAGAGTTTGTAAGAATTTTTGTAAAATTTGTGACATGTGACTGAGCTTTAGCAGTCAATTGACGATGAATATACGCAAAGCACCCAGCAGTTTTTTTTTCTTTCAGGCTGATTGACAATGCCTAAATGATCAATAAATATGCACTTTTGTGCAAATCATTTAAGTATCCCTAATAACGTATAATATTCCTATAATGTATCTATAATATTATTTTAATATTAATAAATATATTTAAAATATTAATAAAACCATAATTTCACCATAACCATAATATTTTTATTAATATTAATATAACATTATTTAAATATCATATAAATATTTTAATAATATATTCCTAATAGCCTATAATGTACATAAAATATAGCAATAATATTATTTTGTAAATATTAAATATATAAAATTAAAAAAAACTTTTCCGTAAGAATCGATCTACAACCCTTGAATTAGTAAAACGAGTATTTACCCTTAAGCTATAAAGGACTTACTATTTACAAACTTAGATAGCCGTCTTAAGTGAAAAATAAATCTAATGTTTACTATTTATAAAGGCTATATAGGTATTAAAAATAAAAAGTCATTGTGGTTTAGTGGTTATATGTCGAACTGCGATTTCCAAGCACATTGGTTCGAATTTCGGATACGATTTTTTTTTATAGAAAAAATGTAAACATTTTTACATATTAATAGAATATTTATATAAAATTATTTCAGGATATATATAATTTGTTTATAATTTACCAGTAATATTAACTGATATTGACTAATATTACAGGCATGTGTCTATAATATTATTTAATATTAATTAATAATATACGCTATTAGGGTTTGTGCTTAAAACCAATAATACTTTATACAATTAAAACACTGTATTCATTTCAGAGTGTTTATATTAAAAAACATATAAATATAAAAAAGTAAGAAAATTATATATTTTAAATAGTACAACATGTGCACTATTAAAATTAAGTCACGGAAATAATGATGTCAATGAATAAAAATGAAATCTAATTTGTAGAATAATAATGTACGTTGATAATTCAAATATCGAATTCTATTATTTAATTTGTTAAGTCGATTAAAATATATTCATTTGATATAATTTTTCAATTTATTAAATTGAACGTATATTAATCATTATTATTAATCGATATATTATACTTTATATATTATTTACACACGAAACATAATTTTAGTTAAATAATTATAATGAAATGTGTAGTATTAGAAGATCTAATAAAGATCCCTCATACTCGATTTTACTATGATTGAATAACAAACAAATATTTTTAAATATTTTAATGAAATTCCTTATCCAATAAACGCTGAACCAATTATAATAAGATATTGTAGTAATTGATACAATCTGAGGTGTGAACAGCTATAACCAAATTTATTGACAAAAAAATAATACATTTTATACGATAAATAACGTAAATATATTATTTCAGCAAATGTAACGCTGATCAATTTATTATAAATTATAGAACAAATAAAGTAAACTATAATTTAAACTTAAATAAAATACATAAGTTTATCATATTTCGTTCAAAAACAAGAATAAAATTTAAAAATTGTCATATACAAATTGAATAATCATGCAGTTTATTGTTAAAACATGATGTAATATTGTCATTTATCATTTCTTTCACTAGATTAGCAATATTACTTCCTTTGATCTTTAATTGGCATTAAATTGAATGCAATTCAATTTATTCAGATAGAAAATATTTGTTAATTTTTGACAATATATTTTGGAATATTAAAATAATAATATAAGTAGACTTAGAGAAATTTAAGCGAAATTATTATTACAAAAAAATGTATTTTGTACAAATTCCATTTAAATATGTAATTTACAACAATCCATGTGATAAGCCCAAAATTTAATTTCTTAAAAATAGACCATCAAACTTAACAAATTTTGTCATAATTGCCATTATGCATCGTCAATAATGCAACGACATAATTAGATTCGTTTAATTCTATTCACAAATAGGAAAGTTACTTCCATATTCTCTACATACTGAAAGCCATTTTGGTATATTTGATTTTTGTTTTACAAATTTACTCATAACAAAGAATTGGACTTTTGTAATCAGCACTAAATTATATAATTATATATATTTCTTATACATATTCAGTTAATATATCATGATAAATTATTTTGTACATTGAAATTCATTATTAGTCAATATATCTGCACTTAAATATATATATATACTTTTAAATTCAACTGAACTTTCAGTTAAGTAGGCCGGAACTGAAAAATGTATAGTTAATCCAACTGAAAATATTAGTCATTTTGACAGAGAACATGGCACTTGACGGGTAAATTCAATCAATTTTATTGAATTTTTCATTTGATTCAACTAAAAATATCGGTTATAGTAATTTTGACTAAAAATCTTAGTTATTTGAATCAATATACTTTTTTTCAGTATATTTAACGAGAAAAAAGTTTTTCTCAGTGCGGTCTCATAAAGATATCATGTTCCCGTAAGAAATCCGTATCATACTTGTGAATTGTCGTAGATGAGCTTTCCATTTATACAATCGCAATTTAACTTCACATACATTGGAAGAAATTTGGCACAAAGCCGATTTCTAAGTCTGTAATACAAGGAAGCAGAAGAAAACCTGAGTTCAATGAAAGCTATAGGATTAAAGAGTTTAATGATATGTTTCTTTTCTTAAGATATTATGATCCTCAATGATACTGTTAATGAATGTTAACTTGTGGTGAATAGTACGATTCATGTCTATTTCTGAACCAAACATATTAATATTCATGTATTCAAATGAAAGAGCAGATTCGAGAAATATATAATATATTTGAATTTGACTTATATATTCCAAAAGTCAGTAACAATTCAATAATCCAAAAATATTATTTTATATTATTACCTATTTTACATAACTATATAAACGTATATTCATCGTATTAATGATCATTACATTAAATACAACACAATTTCTAATGAGAGGCATACATGAATAATTACATTATTCTATTTAAAGTAACCCACATTATAATATCTATATAAAATTTTCATGTATTATCACAACCAGAAGAATAGTTATTATTCCAGTATTATTACTGATTTTCTTATTTTAATTTCTACCGCAGAAATTGTAAAATATTTTTTCCTCCAATATATATATTGTTCTATTATATATATCATACAATAGACATTTAAATAACTAAAGTAAATTGCAGTTCATCGATTGAAAATAAAATCAGAACAGCGCATCCATCTTTATAATACCAGTTTTCTAACTTTATTTTATTCTTTTACATTTTATTTTGTCACAGTACATTTGAATATTTAAATTAGCGTTTCGCGAACAGGTATTAATTGTTAGACATGAAGAAATTAACATGTATATAAAACAAGGGGGCAGAGAGTTTTCTCCGCTTCATGCTTCAAGCCTTCATTCTTCATGCATAACATTAAAAAAGCGATAAAAAGCTAACTACTTAGAATAATAAAGCAGACTCAAAAATGTTAGTTTTGCAAAATTACACCTTTATTCGTTTATTCGTTTAATTTAATTTGTCATCGCATGTGACATGCATGTTCGCCGAAACGATCATGCATAATATTTAAATGTGAATTATAATAAAATTTCAACTCACATCGGATTACAGTGATTAATTTAAAAAAAATATAGGCGGGATTATTTTTTGATATAATTAACAACAAACTTGATGTATTCTCAGCTTATTACAATACATAAGAAGATTATGCTAATTATACGTCGGAACTTTAGGTATTTCGTTTAATAGCATAAAATACATATGAGAGTATGATATGCTCTTATATGGCTATGATAATTATAGGACAAGGGAGTTATAGAAAATTTATTTAGATTAGAAGCATTTTTATTCATTGAATTAAACTTTTAATAGCGCATCCTACATAAATCCATAGCATAACAAACATTTTTATCGAATAATCGAAGCACAAAAGTAAAGCGCAACTAAATTAGTAACTTATTTTTCACTTACCGTTTACGTTTTATAATTACGTTCAGAAATTCTTTGATAATGATTCTAAAATATTTCACTTTTATTATTTCATTAAAGAAGTATAATATCTTTCATTTTTAACATTTCAATTAAAACTTACGATGAACGCACTGCACTTGTTTTTCAAACGGTTAATTACAAAATTGAAATCAGTCGTCGATATCACAGTTGACGTAAACATTAAATTAAACGAAAGCATTTTTAAAACTCCTTCACGCGTGCTTTACTCCAGTGGTTTTGCAATTCACACATTCGAACACATGTTTTTTATCATTCTGTTACATGGTTTTCTTTATTGGTTAGTAGAAGGATTTCTGTTATTCCTAAATTAAATTTATATTTTGAAAGAGTGGACTTTTGAATCGTCTAAAATTTATTTCTAAATCCACGATTGATGTAATTGAAACAAATTTGATAATAAGTTTAAGTATCTTCTAATAGTTCCAATGCGGAATCCATATTTTCAATATCATCATTCGTTTTAAAATCTTGTTTAAAAGTAAACGAAAAAACCGTTTCATCATACTACGTCAATATCATCTTGGCGAATTCGGTGAACTTTCGTCACCAGTGCTCGATGAATTTAGTCCTACCAATGCTCACTAAGACCGAAGATGACAAGTCTTGTCAAAAGTGTCGTTCCAGTATAACCAACCCAAACTCCATGCAATATGAGATTTACGTACGATGATATTCATATCATATAGCCAACTTGGATGCATTATTTATTATCATCCAGATAAACAGGGATATCTTAATTTCAAACTAATATTATTAATTGCATCAAAACCATTTCCACAATTTCAACGAAAGCAGTTCGATGTTTCACCTTTCGTTTCTTCATTCAATTTGATTATTCCTTCATTGAACCTTCCCAACTTTATTGGACTTAATATACAAGAGGAGTAGTACAAAATATCGATCCATATGCCTTCATGAAATTATTCGATTTTGACATTGTATTGAGATGTCCAATTTGTGTCATTCAAGCATCAGTAATTGCCCTAATGCGAATCTTCTTTTCCAAGCATGTCAACGATCCTTGCAAACAGGATTTCATTAAATCCCAATGTATGAATTAAACTTGCATTTTCACATTTCATTAATTCTAATAATCAATAAAGATAATTGTACAGATGCTCCGAGTAGTGAAAGATATCAATTACTATATTCATTTAGGAACCGATCATATTTGACCATCTTTCGAGATATTCAGTTTGTATCAATTTGTTTTTATATTGTTCTAATATATGTCCTGTACATTGATATTGTCCTACTAAGAATAGAAACTTCTAAATCATACGAAAATCCTTGCAAATAATAAGACCTCAAAAGTGAACCAAAGAATCAAAATTTTCAATTTTAAACTTTCACAGTTTTATTACGTTTTGTAAGTGTAATTAATTTCATTAATTTTGGATTTTATCAGAAATCATATTCATATAGATCCTTAGAGTATTAAAAGATATGATCACTATATCTGTTAGACCATTATTCAGGTGTCTACTCGATGAATGCAGCATCAGTAACTGTAATTAGGATTTCACTTTTAAATCGACTTAATATTCTTCCAAGTAAATGGTCTTCAAAATTAAACGATGAAGAACAAATTTTTCAACTTCAGACATTCCTAGTGTTATTAATTTTAAATAAGTTTGGATTAATTTCGAAGGGTATTTATACAGAGACCTACAAATTATCCTTTTATTGCTTGATTACCCAAAATTTCCAAAAAAATAAACTCAATCATTAGTCCATATGTTGAAAGCTATTTTTCTTTTAGTTTTAATCATTACAATCATCTATGTCTGTCAATGGATCTTCAGTTTTCTGTCCTATCTTAATGATATTTCATGTATTGCCATTGATCTCCCGAGATGATTCCATATAATAGCTGCGATCATCACTTTTTTGATAGACGTTTCTAAAATACATGTAATCTGATGACATATATCACCACCGATATATCCAAAGAGCATTCGTTAAAAAATAGATATTACGTATAGCCATCGCTTTTATTCTGAAACTATTCCATCCACAAAGACAATTGGCCCTTTGGTGCGTATTCCAAAAGTGGTCAATCTTCTGAATCAACGGCAACGTTTCTCTCACGCAAAATCGAATTACTATTTATCAATATCACATTCATTAATCTCAATCGCATACGGATTACTGCTTTTCATGCACAATTTGCATTATAACGTATACCTAATCAGCCTTTATCTTTAGACGTGATATTAATATCTGCTTGTAAGTTTAGCCTAGTGGAAGTTTGTTTGGAAATGCAAATGTTATTATAATTTGCGGCATTCTTTACATACACAAATTATATTAACATGTATAATAATCGCAATAATCTTATTAAAAACTGCAATATCGTGTATTAAAATATATTCTTATAAATTAAATTAAGTTTTATACGTATTACTAATTTGATTATATAGTTATTGGAATTTCGTCAATTACTAAAAGTCACTTCAGATTTCCGTTATTACGATGTCTCGTAATAAAAAATTTATGTTTTTCCAGTAATAAACTCATCATGGAAATGTTTTTATTAATTAGTAATCACACTGACAATTTATAATATTAAATGTGAATATTAGTGATTTTTAAAACTCCTTTACGATTTATATATGATTCTCCATTCAAAAGCATTCTTTTCAATATTAATAATCAGAACTTTTCCTTTAGTATTTGAATTGAAATAATTAATTCACCATAAAACAATATTCAAATAACTGAATAATCATCTTAACAGTTTTATGACATTGATTAAAAAATAGTAATACCGAATTTTCTGTAGCAATACCATTTATATCACAATTTTATCAATATAATTCTTTTTAATTACAATTAACAGCCTGATCACATTTTCAATGAAAAACGCCATCAGTGATATAATTTTGTAAATAAATCCATTGACATAATTATTCAAATAAATCGTTATTCACACACGAGACCAATTTAATCATTGTCTATATTATTACTAGTAACTTTTATACATATTTGTTTCAATACCTGTCATTTAAAACAATCCCGCAAATAATATAATACCGCAATAATGCATTTTCGTAATGTATGTAAAATGCGTCTCCAAATCGCAGAAATTAAAACAGCTTTCGCAATTCACTTCCGCGATCTCTAAGCCTGCGAGACGAAGTTAGAAATATTTCGCGACTCGCATTACGTCGGCTCCTTCATTTCGTGACCATTGACCCGCTTCCCTTTGCCGGCACTAATGCAAAAACTCAGTTCCATCTGCGTCTATTTCGCGTCCGTTTTTTCACTCTTGTTTCCTTCGCCAGACTCTCTTATTTTGACACGGTTTCGTTACCCCGATGTCAGCATGATCAATCTCCGCGCGCAGACTCGCACACCAATAATTCGATATCACCCGCGTATCCCAAAAACAGCGGGATTTATGCTAATCTGTCACGGACCACATATTTCCAGCGCGAAATATTAACTTCTTAACTCGCGAAATAAAAACGTACAAATCAATGCGCGCATATTTTATCGCCCTCGCACAAACGCGAGCCAATTTGTCAGCGACGGAGAAACCGTTCTATAAACGAACTCGCAAAAAATGACGGCTTTTTTTCGTTTCGCGTTTTTTACGTTTATTAAATTTTCTAACCGAAATTTGAACTCTTTTATGCGGCGCGCTTTTTTAACTTTTTTTTTGTTTTTTTTTTCTCGATATTATTATTATCGTTATTATGTTGTTGGCTGTTTCAAGCAAATGCCATTCAACACCGTCAGCATTTGGCATTTATTGTATCTAGTTTGCAAATATATCGATCGTAATTTGTTTTGGAACGAACTGCGTGCCTGGTTGGTGTTAAATGTGTGCTTTTTCAAACAACCTTATGGTTAATTAAATTCGCGTTAAAAATAGCCGACAAAAAGACGGGAATGTATTCTGACAGTTTTATAATCTATTTTGGGTGGATCGAAATTAGTCGGCGGAAATGAATAAAAGATGACGGCGAAGGTGTGTTTGGGGATAAAACAATCGCACGTAAACGCAAAGTTAAACAAAAATTGGCCGAAATGATTTGCCGTTTAACGCGCGCGGTTCCAGATTTGGGTCGCGGTTTGTGTCCATAAATGATGGATTTAATTTGCACTGGCTATAATTTTATCATTAAAATTCGATTACCGAAATGAAGTGATTCGATTAACTTGATAATATAGAATTATGTAAAATAATCAAACATTATATTCAATCATTGTTAATGTGTATATAAAATATTCAAATGCACAGTCCATTCGTCGAATCAGATAAAACGAATTCGTTTTGCGTCGTTAACGATTGAAAAATATTAATTCCAAATTCACGGAAATTTAAATCCGTTTAGCACTTTTCACATCTTTAGTTTTCAGATCAACGTTTTTTCGGTTGTAATTGCGATTGGATTACATTTTTAAAGTCGAAAATTTGTATCGCCGATAACGATTTTAGGTCGGAAATGGATAGGTTGGTATCACTGGTTGTCATGATGGCCAACCGTGAGAGAGTTTAATCAAGGAAATTAAGTTTGAACATAGATTTGTTTGTATGATTAATAATTATTATATGATTTAATACATTCCGATGTGTGTGTAGGATGCGTATTTGCCCAAATATGGCGAATCCTCGTTTACACCAAAGGGATACAGAAAGTATTCTCTTTAAAAGTCTATATTAAATTTCCGATTATTTTGAAGTCATCATAATTGCCAATCGTAAAATATTTAACATTTAATAAATAGGCAAGTGTAAATGTGTTTTAGTAAATGTTTTCATTTACCTAAAAATTTGTTTATTATCACTATACAAATTGATGTTACAAAAATACCTCATTTCAATATTCTTTTATAGAAAAGATAGTATAAGGGTCCATATATATACACTGAAAAAAATAATCTTAAAAATTTTACCAAACTAGATAATAAAAGCAGGAAAAGCGAAGAAAAATGTAAACAAACATTAGACGATATCCTTGTTTTAATCATTTGTTTGGTAATTTTTGATATATTTTTAGCATTTTCCAACCATAATTTATTATAATATTTACATTTGTGCCTATTTTTCCTCCATTTATTATTTAGTTTGGTAAAATTTGTAAGATTATTTTTTTCATAGTATGTTGTTAGATACTATTTATATCTTTTGCATGAAAATGTCTCGACTTAGGACACTTGTTTTAGTGATGATCTTGGCACAATTGAACGAAAATTATGTATTTCTTTCCAGATCCTCGACTGCGATGCAGTGACGTAGACGAAAGTATTGTGGGTAATACGAATTGGGTGCTCGGTGATTTGAGGAGTCTTCATCGATGTGTGCCAGCACTTCGACGTACAGGTTAAATGTCAAATTTTATACCATACCAGACATACCATATATATACACTGAGAGAAATTTCACCGAGTAATAGTTGTACAATCACGTAAAAAATTATGGTGCTACACCGTATGTCGAAACGATTATATACACACATCAGAGAATTGGCTATTAATAAATTATATTGCATTAATTCATTATATTTTGTATAATCTGAACGGTGATGTTGCAATTAAGGCATTTGAAGTGTTATCAGTCAGTTTTCCAGATCGTGGGATTTTATTATAAATTAACATAACTTTAATAAATTATAAAAAATACTACGTAACAAAATTACAGTCATATATAATAAGCAACGTTGCTTATTATAAGATTGTAATTTTGTTGTTGCTTTATACAACTTGTAAATATTAAAATATAAAATATTGACAATATAAATACTCAATTTTAAAACATTCATAAATTCAAGTCTCTGTAGCTCAGCTATATATTATCAAAATTATTCGATTTTTTGTACGTAAATAGAATGTAGGTTAATAATAAGTTAAAAATTATAATCTCATTTATCTATTTACTCATTAACAATCTGTATCCATATCTGCACTGTAGTATTCAATTTAAAGCAGTATTATGAAAAGTTTAACATATAAAAAACTTCAAGCAAAAAGTTCGTAGACGAGATTGCAAAATTTTGCAGTTAAAATTAAGATAAATGAAAAAAGTTAAATATTATAATACTTTTAACAAAATATATATGTTTCTAATAGAACATTACATTTAAGGAAACACACAAAAACTAAATTTGAAAATCATAAAATAATAAACAGGAACACCATAAATGTTCGTATAGAATAAATAAAATATGATCAATATCATTGCCTGTATTATTTTTAATTTTTTATAAAATTGTGTTTTTAAATGATCACAGCGAATTAACACAGTAAACTTGGGCGGAAATTTCTTTCCTTATAAATCCTCCTATAAATCTATTAATAATGTGTTATACAAACATTAAACAGAAATCATTTGCGTTTAATATATAAAATATAAACTACATGTCAATACAAAAACGAAATTTATGTTTCATCTTCTGTTATACTACCCAGGCTGAAAATTACAGTCGTTACGACGTTGGCGCGATCTCGGCAACGTCGTACCAACGTTGTATGCCAACGTAAAACCAATGTTGTATATCAACGACGTAATAACATTTTATGCATTTTTACATTGTTTAACATTATGCAATTTTTGACATTGTTTAAATAATATATTTATTTTAAACACCACATGTATTTAATAATTGGTTACCAATATACAAAATAAATTTTATATTAAAAATGTTTTTTAATTTTTTTTAATAGAAAAAAAAATGTAATAGATATTTTTTAAATAAAAAAAAGAAATATTCTTCAATTTTTACTATTCCATCTGAATCATAACGGAAAATGTTTCCATAGTTCTGAATAACTGATATTGTTGTATTATTTTTACTATTTATACACTGAAAAAAATAATCTTACAAAATTTTACCAAATTAGATAATAAACGTAAGAAAAATACGCAAAAACGTAAATATTATGATAAATTACGGTCAGAAAATTCTAAAAATATGTCAAATATTACCAAACAATTGGTAAATACCATGATATTGTCTAATGTTTATTTACATTTTTGCTCACTTTTCCTCCTTTTATTATCTAGTTTGGTAAATTTTGTCACATTATTTTTTTCAGTGTATATTTATAATTTTATAATGACAAATATCCTTAAACTTAATAAGATATAAATAATCTATTAATAGTTACACTGCATTTATCATACTATAAAAATGTATTATTATTATAATAAACGTGTTTTAATGAACGGTCACCCATCCAAGTGACGACCAAGAATGTATATTAATAGTATTCTTCTAATATTGGTTTTTGACGTTGTGTCCGACGTTGAATCATGCTGTCGTACCCAATGTTGAGTGACGACGTTACATCTGCATGAGCCCTACAGTTGTTGCGACGTTGGTCAGACGTTAGCAACCGACGCCAAACTTTATAAAATAAATCTAAGTTCATGTTGGTACATTACGTTGTACCAATGTTTATGCCAACATTAGGCTAACAACGTCGATTCTACATGAGCCATACAGTCGTTTCAACGTTGGTCAGACGTCTGATTTTTGACTTTTGTCTTTGGAAAGTCGTGCCAACGTCATATTTACTGTACCGTCTTCTAGGCGTAGGCATTTTCCACGTGGGTAAACATCAACATAAATATCATTGACAATTTAAATAATAAATAAAATTAAAAAATCCCGAATCATATATGCCATGCCAATTTTATTAAATCAAATCTTGTACGAAAATATTATTTTAATACATATCAGAGAATTTTTTGTATTCTATTATCTAAATTTCATTGTAAACCAATCACCAATCTTTTCATTGTGGCAAATATTTGCTTGTTAAAATTCGAAAATGTTTATTTTTCTCCCTTGTTATACAATGTATCATGAATGAACAAACTGTTCCATGATTGTCGACATCTCATAGATTGCTCGTTTTTGTGCCCGATTCGTGTTCCTCGTGTATTTGAACCGTCCAAGTATTCAAATTTATGGACCATTAATCTTCGTCCCTAATCAAACCCAACATTGCTGCGAAGTTTTTCGTCTGAAATTATTATGTAAAATGTAATGGTACATTAGTGTTCTGTCTGACTTATTCAGTCTTCTTAATCACCCAGCTACGCAGGCGTATAGAATGTCACAGGCCCACATAAAAAACTTAAGATGTAACTTCAAATTGCTACTCGGAAATGCAGTTTGCTTTATTATATATCAATTGAAGTTTTGAAGTTGATGGATTGGATGCAAAATTTTGCAATCAAATTTTCCAATTAAACCATTCTGCAAACAAGCCTAATAAACGGTTCTTAATATAAGATATTTAACAATTTCTTAATACAATCACATCAATGTCCATTTCGAAACGACTGACTAATAAACATAATAATTAAAATATAAAAAATTCTTTATTTATTTCTCGCTATTTGTACCTTCAAATACCGTACTTTTATTTGCAAAATTAATACAATATTAAATTCTATATTTATTCATTAAAAACTTTTTCAATTTAATGATATCAAATGTATATAGATAATATCACGTTTTACATCAATCAAATCAATGACTTAAATAAAGAAGTCTTAAATAATAAACTAAAATTATTAATTTTCATACAAATTTGTTCTTGTTTTTCACAAATTTTTGTCTGCATTAAATAATCTTAGGTTTTTATGTTTATAATATGTTTATAATACCCACTACTCGCGTTGAATATACACTGAGAAAAAAAATATAATAGTATTTAAATAAAGTTAGTATTTAAATAATATTTGAGGACAAAAGTGTGCAAATATATAGTAATTATGTAACTGGTGATAAAATTCACTATGTTTGCACACTTGCACTGCTAAAAAATATATAATGCACGTGTCTTATTTAAGACTCAAAGCGACATAATTAAGACGCCTAGGTGTCTTAATCTAATGGACAATATTATATATTAAGACAGCTGGTGACTTAAATAAGTCACTTTGTGTCTTAAAATCGTGACATCTAAGACACTTTTTTTTAACAGTGTGTACTCGTAATATTATATAAATAGTGACTTTTATTATATTTTTGTTCTCAGTGTAATTTTGTCAAATTACATATTCACTTTTCTTGTTTTTGTAGTAAATTTTGAATTACACTTCCTCCTCACAATAAATTCCACATCAAATTTATAATAACTCAAAGTATTATTACAAAAATCTACTGTCTTAAAGTAAGATGCATCATCCTTCCCGAGTCATAATGCACACCTCTCACATTAAGACATCCACTATCTTAAAACAAGACACGTCCATTACATTCACACAGATCCTCTCACACTCCATAAACTAACCATTCTTGATAATCCTCCCATCTAAACCTGAATTTTTACCATTCCCATTGCAATCTCGTCGATTCAATTTTCCTCGATACAAACGCGCTCTCGTACCGGCACGTGTCCGCACTCCCGCTTAACGATTTATTTCTGCGACTTTGCAAGAAGTTACGTCATAAAATATGCACGACAAAACAGCCGTGGTTTAATGCCACGAGCATGGGCGATTTCGAATGTCCTCCTCTCCACGAACAAATTCATTGTAAAGAACCGCCCGAGATATAACAAATGATCCGATTTTATGACTTTGTTGAATAGGTATAGATGTGGCCGGAATGAGAACGCATTTTTATCCGGAAGGAGGCTGGGGTTGGTTGGTCTGCGCAGCTGGATTTCTTGCGCTCCTTCTTACCACCGGCATGCAACTTGCTTTCGGTCTCCTGCATCTTTGCGCCATACGTCATCTGGGCGAACTCCACATGATGGATATAGGTAAGTTGAAAGCGATTCTGACCAATGATGGGTCTTAATAGCCAAAAACGTTTGCCACCGAAGTGTCTTCATTTAAGACAATCGTGTCTTAATTTAAGACACGCCATTATCTTGCTTCGCAAAATTTATCTGCAAATATTTTTTAATCATTTTTTGAATTCTATTAGTATTATTCAAATAATTTAATTATTGTTGTTGACATTGTTGATGTTAATGTTGATGTTGTTGTTATTGTTGTTGTTGTTTTTATAGCTGTTATTATGATCATATTTATTATTGTTATTGTATTCTTATCGTCATGTTTACAAACTAGTCTGACCTTGAAATGATGCCATCCGAAGTTTATGGTTAATAAATTTATATTTATAAGTATTTCAAAACAAAACCGTCTAACATTAATTTTTGTAATAAAAAAAAATGATACTAAAGAACTTCGTTATAAATAGTGGATGCGTTATAAGTGTGCGCTGTGTCGATTTTGTCACGGAAGGGTTCGTTCTGGCGTTGGTGATTTCAATATTCAACGCGATATGTCATCTTTAATATATAATATCGATAGGAAAAATTAAAAAAAAGTACTCGCGCTGGGCAGTTTCTATAATAAGATGACACGCAAAGGCCATGGCCATCCGTGAGATTATATCGCGTATTACATGCTCATTAATGCCGACGAGACACTTTTGCCACAACCTGACCTGTTGCACTACTTATATTTTGGACGCGCTATTACACTTGCGACTTCAAGTTCAAGTTGCGAGATTTCGGATTTTGCCAGGAAATTATTAACACTGCATGAAAATATACTTGTTTTATTTATATGCGCAAACAAATGTATGAGAAAAATTTATTTAAAATATTATTCGTAATTGATGTATTTAAATGAATATGATTGCAGTGCTGTGATATAATAATGTAGGTCAATGAAAATATAATTTCATATTAGAAAAGGTTATCTTAATTAATTATCTTAATATTTACTAATTTGCAATGTCTTACAAGCAAATAATTTTTCATATCAAATTTTTTAAATATTATATTGAAAAGATTTCAATGTTAATTCGAAATAGAATGTTTTCCATGTTATTAATCATAAAATATCAAACATTTTATTTATAAATAATAATTCATTGCAAATTAACACTATTTTCAGTTTAAAATCTATAATTAACAACTTTCGATTCGAAAATTCGTTGTAACTAGATATTACCATATCTTACATGAAATAAACGTATTCAGTTTTTAAGGAGAATATTTAAGATAATACACACTATATTCATTTTTTGACTTAAATTTATTTACTATAATATCATTTTATTCTGTTTTCCATATTACATTTCTGGATTCCAACTCGAATATATTGAATATGAATATGACGTTTAAAGCAGATGGAGCGGAATCGACTGGATCCATAATTCGGCGTTTAACTTTCAATATAATTGTAAACATCAATCTTATTCGCGGCTTGGAGTTAGAATTACGTGCGAAGTAAATTGTACAATGCCATAAACCATTTGCAATATATCCCGAGGAACAATTCGTCTTGGGCTTCCTCTTACTTACGGTACTTCGCGATGCCAAATCCGCTGACCGGCTAACGGGCTTGAACCGAATCAAAGCGATGCCAAAAATGTAGCAACTTTTCGTTTGCCAAGCGCCAAGTGCAGTGAGTGATAGGTTTCCAATTTCAACTCATTTACTTGATCGCGGAGATAACACGCGCAAATACACGTGCTTCTTCTTGGAGCGCGTTTCTGCTGCAGCGATTTCGACCTTTCAGGAGAAATTACACTCAGCAGTTTCAGTTCATTTCATTTTGCTTTACGAAGACAGACACATACGGTATAAAAA